>JAJHZJ010000761.1:1570000-1735395 GCA_023548195.1 Bettongia penicillata ogilbyi
GATCCTTGAGAGCAGGTCCACTTTTGCTTTTCTTTTTGTCCCTCGTACTTATTACTATGTTGGGCTTAATTTTATTTTTACTTGTTCGTTTGAAAGTCTGACATTCATGATGTAGGTTCAGGTCCATTATAGGATATGGAATCAGAATTTCGGAATTGAGAGGAACCTCAAAGACCATCTAGTCCAATTCGTACCTTATGCAGAATCCCATCTACAATCTCCCATATTGAGCATCCAGACTGCCTTGAGAACTCTAGTGGTGAGGGTTTGGTGGTTGAGGGAGGGGACCTCTCAACACAGTCTTATGCCCTGGATACATCCTCTCCTCACTGGTGACACTCTTTCTGTACCCACCATTTTGGAAAGGACTCCAGTCATGCTTCATCACATTCTGACCTCGACTGTTGACTGCTCATTGCACTGTGGATGGGCGCCCCTCCCTCTCCCATTCCTCCCCTTTCCAGGAGCCTTGTTTAGGTGCTCTCATATATTAGATGTTTGTCTAGGTTATGCATATAGGTGCTTCTCCAACACCTATGTAGAGGTTCCTTCACACACACTAGATTCCTGTTGGCAAAGTCTGGATGCTCAACTTGGTGGCTTGTGGGTGAGATTCTTGATATGGTACAGATTAGACCAGATAGCCCCTTTATACGTGTGGTCTTTCCTGTTAGAATGTAACCTTCTTAAGAGAAACTTCTGTTTGTATCCCCAGCACTTAGTACAGTGATGCAAACTGTATATGTTATTCATTTTCCTATTTATTCCATTTCTATATATTTCTAATTGCTAGGAACTTTTTCCTTGCATTGAACAAAAATAATTTTCTTTTCTTCTCCTGCCCTTTTACTTCCCCGCCATATTAATTCTAGCCCTGACCTTTGAGACTAAACCAGTGATGCGGTAGGTGGAGAGCTGGGCCTGGAATCGGGAAGATATGAATTCAAACCTGGCTTCTGACACTTACCAGTTGTGTGACCCTGGGCAAGTCACTTACCACTATCAACCTCAATTTCTTCTGCAATAAAATGGGGATAATCATAACTTTACCTCCTAGGGTTGTTGTAAGGATCAAATGAGGTGATAATTGTAAAGTACCTGGCACACAGTAGGCACTTAATAAATGCTTTTCCATGTCTTCCCTCTTTGACATGACACCCCTTCAGATACAGCGAAGCTAGAGAGGATCCATGAAGGGGATAAGGGAGACAATCAGCATAGTGAAGGACCTCCCGATCATGGCATACATAAATTGATTGAAATGACTGGGGATGTTTACCCTGAAGAAAGGAAAGCTTATTCTGGGGTACATTTAGTTGTGTTGTGAAAGAAAACACAGGCAAAATACTCACATATAATAAAGAAAGTAAAATAATAGTATGCTTTGATCTTCACTCAGATTCCACCGGTCATTTCTCTGGAGATAGTGCTTTTCATCACAGGTCCCTCAGAATTATCTTGTTTCTTTGTATTTCTGAGAGTAGCTGTACCACTCACAGTTGTGCAGTGTTACTGTTGCTGTGTACAATGGACTCCTGGTTTTGTTCATTTCACTTTGCATCACCACATTTAAGTCTTCCCAGGTTTTTCTGAAAGCATCCTGCTCCTTGTTTCTTATGGCATAATACTATTCCATAACACAACGTGTTCAGTCATTCTCCAGTTGATGATCATTGCTTTGCTCATCTAGGTGAAAGAGATCTCCAACATTCTGCTGATGCAACTAATAGTCCTGTCAGAAAAGAAAATAAGGTTATTTTGTCTTGGTTTCCTTTTGAAGAGATCAAATTGACTTTCTCTACTCAACACTTTCTTTTCTAGGTGCTCACTAACCATCCCTTTCATAACTGGTTATAGATTTTTGCCAGAAACCAAAGTTAAGCTCACAGAGCTTATGGATTTCATTCTCTTCTCTTATTTGACCACTGAGTTATCATTCCTTCCCTAATCTCACAGTACCTCTCATATTCTCCATTATTTGACAGTGACTCATAGCCAAGGGCATAACTTGTTTCTGCCTGCTGACTTGAACTCACCGACAGCAGCTCTCCCATACATATGCCTTGTTTATGTTAATTTCCAATTCTGTTTTGTTCTTTCCAGTACTAAGATAATTTGGGAAGACAGAGAGGACTGAACAAAAGGCAAGTTGAACAGCTCTGCCTTTTCTTCATCATCCACTATTATCATCCCACCCATCCCAAGCAACAATCCTCCCCTTTTGGGGAGGCTTCTCTTTTCCTGTATAGAATTTTTAAAAATTCTCATCTGTTGTCCTTGGCTTTCCCTGAACTTCACCTCATTCTGGCACTCCCAATGATTCTTTAAGGATTGTGCCAACCTCTTATATATACAACCTGTTATTTGTACTTGCTTCTCTCTTCTTAGATTTCTTTTAAAAAATTAAGCTAGCTCATTAGTTTCTTTTCTACATCCAAATAAATCTCCTTAGAAAACTCTCCTATTCCTTTTTCACTGGAGCTTTTCCTCTTTGGGTCTTCAGAATTTCATTCTTGAGAACTTCTATCCTTCCTGGACTCACTTTCTCTGAAAAATTTCAGAATATGTATGAGATCCTCCCTTTCCTTTGCTTTTACTCTTTGAAATATCTTCTCTCCAAATATAGAGTGCATGTTGGACTATGCCCAGCTCTCCTTTTCTTAACTGCTGTTGAATCATTCAGTAGTATGCGACTCTTCATGACCCCATGGGCCATACTGTCCATGGGGTTTTCTTGTAAAACATACCGGAGTGGTTTGCCATTTCCTTCTCCAATGAATTAAGGCAAACTGAGGCTAAGTGACTTACTCAGGGTCACATGGCTAGTAACTGTCTGAGGTCATATTTGAACTCAGGTCTTCCTGACTCCAGGTTCAGCATTCTTTCCACCGAACCATCTAGCTGCCTCTTCTTTTCTCAATTAACACATCCTAAAAATGAAATGATCATTTCCCTTCAAGATTTCCATCATTTTTATTTGCCCAAACAATGCCTCTCTATTGGTGAGAATCAGATCCATTCCAGAAGTTCCTTTTTTTAAAGGATGAAATTTTCATCAGGGTAGGAATTAAGGAAATTAATGAGGAATGAGGAATTACGGAAATGATTAGCTCCTCTGCTTTTAGATGAGAGAACTTCAGAAAACCAGACACTCATCATTATTATATCATACCTCCATGCCAAGTTTAATATATCTTTCCCAAAATCTTTGGCAAAGAAACAATTTTTCTGTAAAAGTGTTCTATGGTATACACCAATAAAAATATCATTTCTGTACCTACCTCATAGGGTGATGGTAAAGATCATATAAGATTATATGTTTAAAATGTTTTGTGGACTGCACTAAGTGAATATTACTTTGTTGTTTATATCATTTCTGCCTTGGTTGGTCTTTATTCACATTTTCCCCTCTTCTCCCCACTCTGATTCCAAGCTTTCCTCACATGATTATAGCTTTTTTAAAAATGCTTGTGAAGCAGCTCGATGATGCAGTAGATAGAGTGCTGGACAGAATGCTCAGCAAGAGTTGAGTTCAAATCCAGTCTCAGACATTGACTAGTTATGTGACCTTAGGGAAGTCACTTAATCTCTGTCTGCTTCAGTTTCCCCATCAGTAAAATGGGGATAATAATAGTACTTACCTCCCAGAGTTCCTATGAGGACCAAATGAGATAATATTTGTAAAGCGTTTTGCAAAACTTAAGACATTTTATGTGTTGCTAATGGTTAATATTACTATTAAGTGGTATGTAAATTACTTGGAACAAAGCAAAATAATGAAACTTGTCCATATACTATGAACCACAACTTTATAACCTTTAAAATGTTTCTAATGTGCAATCCTTTTGTTGCAATCACTAGCTCAGAGTCATAGAATCATAGAATATTAGAGCTGGAAGAGATCTCAGAAACTACTTATGCCCATCTCATTTTGCTGATATCTAAAAGACTGGGGTACAGACAAGATGAGAAGGATACCCAGGACACACAACTAGCTAGTGGAAGAGTCAGAACTCATGTCTTCTGACTTCTGGTCTAGGAGCTGTCAAGATTACCTTCTCCTGACAGCAGGAAAACCAAAAGAGAATATAATTAAATACATTCCCAGCATGGAGGCTGTCAGTCAACTTCTGGTTAGCTCCAATTTAGCTTGCTTGTACTTAATCATTGACTTGTTTTCTCCCCAATCAGACTGAGCTCCTTGAGAATGAGGACTATCTTTTGCTTTTTTTGTATCCTTAGGGCTTGGCACAGTGCCAGACATATAATGGGTGCTTGATAAATGCTTCTTGTCTGACTGACCCCTTCTCTTGGCATCAATAGCTAAGGAGAAAATCTGAGTCTCACTGGCAGTCTGTGATGCTCCTACAAAACTGATCCTATTTCTTCTAAGACTTTCCTCAAAAGCCTTCCTAAGGAGTTCTCCATTGCCTTCTACCATTTTGTTAGTTTTTCAAAATTAAGAGAGAAAATAAGAATGGGAGGTGATTTGTCTGAGACTTTTCCCTCTCCTGTCAGCTGCTGAACTGATGTTTGTGGGGTCTCCCAAGTTAAAAGTTCAGGATTAAGACTTACAGCCCCATAACATCTTTTACAATGTGATATAATTGCCTTTGATTGTGCCATATTTTAGGAAGCCAACAGTCCAAACTCCACAGTCTGGGACCCTGGAAGAAGGTAATCTAGTCGCACCCAGCTCTGGAAAGAGAGGTGATGGATTAAAGATGCAGAATAAACCTTACATTTTTTGACCGGACCAATACGGGAATTTATTTTGCTTGATCCTGCATATTCATTGCAAAGTCCTTATTTTTCGCATTTATTTTTTCCATGAGGGTCAGGAGGGTGAGAAACCAAAAGGTAGATTATGGGAGGAGGAGATCAGTAAGTGTGTCTGCTCCTAGTCCGGAGGACCCTTGAAAAGATGGAGAATTTAACTATGGACCCAAATCAGGACTAAATTTCCTGATCTTTGTGATTCATAGGAGAAATATGAAGAAAAACAAATCCTGGCTTCTTTACAGCTTGCTTTTCCATGTCTGAAGCTTCCACAGCTGGGAACTCGACAGTTCTTTCCTCCAAGAATCCTTTGGGACCTGAGTGAAAGCTGTACACTGCCCCCAGCTCAGTATAATTTAGCTTTGGAAGCCTCAGGTACTCAGTGATGAGCACAGAGAAAACAACCATAGGGTAAGAGGGCAGCTTTGATATTTTTTTAATGTGTGACCTCCTCTCTATCTTCTCCACAATGAAAAATGAGCATTGGGGCCTGGAGATCTTTTCCAGGCAGAGTCGTGGCTTCCTGAACTTTGTCCAAATACCTGGGTGATACGTACATGCAAAGAGGAGACTTGAATGGTAGGAAGCAAAAATATTGTCAATAATCATTTTAATGTGTGATGACTAATTAAAAAGAAAGAAAAAAGGACATGTCCAACATGTAATTGTAGAAAGTGGCTGATGTGATAATGAATGGTAGACCTTGGGGACTAAACAGGAGCTGACATGATAACCATAGGATTATTCTTAAGGCAAAGAAAGGAGGGGAAAGTAAATGGAGAAGTACTAACTTTACTCTGTGCCAACATTCACGGTAAAATTCATATTTGATTTGCATCATTGTATTATTTAATATGTTTTTCCCTATTGCAGCTCTAATGTTGTGGTAGCAAAGCATAAGCTCTGGTTGGTTTTCCCATGCTTGAAAGAAATCACGTGCAGCCCTGGTTACAATCTGAGTCTGCTGCCCGATGGGCAACCTAATCAGTTATGAAGAGGTTCATTCCCATTAGGTTGACCACTGGCTGATTAATTCTTTGACCATGGCCATCCATGGAGCAAATAAAAACTTTAAAATTGTTTCAACTTCCACTATTAAGATCCTATGTGGCAATATTTGTGAGAAAGGATGAATGAATAAGTGAAAAAAATATTCATTTAATGCTTATTAAATGAGGGGATTGTGAGAAGCCCTGGGCTGGGAGATAGAAATGCAGGAGCAAGACAGTCCATGACTTAACTTACGTTCTTAGTAGAGAAAGGCAGCAAATAAGATAGTAGTGCTCAGGAAAGAGTGCTTTACTCTAGGAAGTTAAACCAGAAGAGAGTAAATTAGCAGGTACTGTCCAAAAGCAAGAATGATATTGATTTGGTTACTATTCCCAGAGAATGAGGTGAAAAGCAGGGAAGCAAGTCAGTGAGATTTGAGGTATATTCTGAAGTCTAGGTTTGATTCTATATTGTGGGCCATGTGTATCTGCAGTGGTTGACTCATCATTCAGGACAGCATCACTCCAGAGTGAAGTTTCCAAAGCCAAATGGAAAAAATTACTGAAAACATGATCTCAGGATGTTTGTTGGTCTGGAGAGAACATCAACTTGGCAGATGGCAAGGAGGTTCATGAAGTAGCAAGTCAGCTGCCATATGAAGCATGATCTGAGGTCTAGGTCCAACTAGATGTAGAAAGCACTAAAAATCACACAATTCTTAAACCTTTTCTACACATTATTTCTAGTGTTCATACTCTTAAACATATCATTGGCCAATGACCAGTGAATAGGCGTCCTTACTGAAAGAATTTATTGAAGCACCACAATATTGATATTCTTACAACAAAGCCAGAAGACAAAAGGAAGCCAGGTCTATATAGAAGAATGGGTCACAGATTCTCCTCATAGAGGCTCACAAAGGAGTTGGCACAATTGATTATATCATGTGCTAAAAAGCAAGAAGAAATATCATTTTATAGAATGTTTGGTTATCTCATCTTGTGGTGCTCATGAATAAACAAACAGAAATTACCATGAATGTAATTACAACTTATGCCAATATCTGTTCCAGAGGATGAGGAGCAAGAGAAATTCTCTCAAGAATTTTGACAAGATTCCCCAAACCAAGTCGATATTCAGTGACATCACTGTGAAGCTAGGCATAGAGAAGAGGGATGAAAAGTATTATGAGAAAATGGCTCAAGTCAAGCCAGTACGCATTTATTAAGCATCTGCCACATGCTGAGCATACAAAGAAAAGCAAAAACAGTCTCTAGTCTCAAGGAGCTCACAGACTGATGGAGGAGACAATATGAAAACAATCATATACAAATGAGACAAAGGCAATTTAAATTGGAAATAACAAAGAAAGGACAAGCAATAGCATTTAGAGGGACTGAGAAAAGCTTCCTGGAGAAGGCATGGTTTTAGTTGAGACTTCAGAGAATCCGGGAGGTAGGAATGAGGAAGGAGAGGGTGGAGGGACAGCCAGTAAAAGTGCAGGGAGTCAGAAGATGGAGGGCAATGTGAGAGGAACAGCAGGGAGGCCAGTGTGAGGAGCTACAAGGTACCGTGGGCAAGGTATAAGACTGGAAACAGAGGAAGGACTCAGATTAGGAAAGTATTTAAATGCCAAACAAAGTATTTTATATTTAATCCCAGAGGTGATAGGGCACCGCTAGAGTTTTTTGAGTGTAGGGGTGGGGAGCAGAGGTGACATGGTCGGACCTGTGCTTAAGGAAGATCAATTTGACAGCTAAGTGCAGCATGGACTAGAGTGGGGAGAGACTTTAGGTAGGCAGACCGACTTAAAGTCTATTAAAAGAATCCAGGGGAAAAAATAATCCAGGCATGAGGTGGTGAGCCTGCACCAGGGTAGGGAAAGTGTTACAGGAGAGAAGGGAGAATATAAGAGAGATGTTGTGGAGTAAAACCAAAAGGATTTGGCAACTGATTAGCTATGGAGGGATGAGAGAGGAAAGAGTTGAGGACGACATCTAGGTTGGGAGACTGGGTAACTGAGAGGATGGTGGTACTGTGCACAATAAAAGAGGGGGAGATTTTGGGGTGAAAGATAATGAGTTCACTTTTAGACATGTGTTTAAGATATCTACAAGACATCCAGTTGGGGATGTCCAATAAGCAGCTGATGATACAAGACTGGAGATCAGGAAGGAGGTAAGGGCTGGATAAATAGATTTAAGAATCATCAGAATATAGATAATAATTAAATCAATGAATGCAGATGTGATCACCACGTGAAAAGGTATAAAGGGAGAGGAGAAAAGGTCCCAGGATAGAAATATGATGGTACATACCCATGGTTAATGGATGTGATCTGAAGAGCTAAAAAAAGAAAAAAGAAAAAAACTGAGAAGGAATAGTCATGTAGGTAGGAGGAGAACCAAGAGACAAGACTCGTAGAAGCTTCACACCTATTTATCATGAATGCTTTCATTCAAAGGGTTGGAAAATGTTGGAACTGCTGAGATCAAACAACACCCCCAAAATGGAATGATTTGTTTTTATAGGAAGTAAATGGTTACCAATGTGGGAGTCATTTCAGAATCCATTTTCTATAAGTAGAAATCTATGTCTATAAACTAGACAAAAATTGGAAGAAAAGTTAAGATGAGAAGACACAACAAACAATTTCAAAAATTTGCCATTGACCTATTCAAATAAAACAGTGATGCTAACGGAATAAGGTAAAAATATTTTCCTTTATTATAATATTTTCCCACAAAATTCAACTAATATAAAATAGTATAATACATAGGTCAGAAGACTTTAGAAACTTCATTCACCAGCAAGCATCTCATCTTGCCAAGTAGAGTGGTTTGGAACTTAAGAGCGGGACACATTTAAAATGCTAAATAATGTATAAAACACAATGGAGGAAGATATCAGTGTATTATGAGCATTACTTCATCAAATATTAAAATGACTGAAAGTGAAAACAAGTCTATAGAAAGTATCACATGGGATGGGACTATACTGACTCCATAATCCTGAGAGTGTTCTGAACTAGGTGAAAGAGGCAGTCATTTAAGAACCGGAGGCAAAATGAATAACTGTATTCAAATCTTGACAATAATTTAATGGTGTTGTCAGTCTAGTGGAGGCACTGGATTTGCACAACTCTGAATATGAGGAAGTTGAAGTAGATCTTAAGCAAACAAAGTAAGGGAAGTAGCTGGAACAGATCAAGTATACAGCAAGGAAATTAGTGCCTTGAGATGTTAAGGGTCCATTGTAGAAGCTATCGTGAGTTGAGATAGCAAAAGGATGGGAAAGTCAAGGAAGCTCTCATAACCTGTAGACCTCAAATGTAGAACCGTGCACCTCCTTTAAATGGGGATTCCTAAACTCTATCCCAGGTTCAAGGTGCTCTACGGGTATGGAATCAATACCTATGGACAACCATAGCTCAAGAGCCCTTACTAATCTGTTCATTTTTACTCAGTCAATCAGAAAAGATACATTCATTCAAAGTAAATAGTATAATAACATAGCAAGTGAAATGACCAGAAAAAAGTTCCAATATCTAACCCTTACTACCTGTGTGGCCTTGTGCAAATCACCTCACAGCCCTGACCACTGATTTCCTTCCCTCTTTGAAATGAGGTTGTTGGACTAGATGATCTCTGAGGCTGATGAACATGATGGATTGATGATCCTATGATTTTAATTAGAAAAAGAATATTTCCCAGGTACATGCTCCTAGAGTGTTCATACTGATGGAGTGCTTCTCACAACTCTGTCACAACTGGTTAAGCCCTTACAGAGGTACCTTTAAGCACAACTTACTACACTAACAATCAGAGAAACATAGCTATGCTGACAATATGCATGATCAGATAACATATATGAAGAGGCACGTGTACAGAGAACACATTTACAGAGAACACATTTCCAGAGAACATACAGAAAGAGGCACATTTACAAGGACCATATATGTATATCTAGGAAATCATCAACCAGGGAAATTCACACCTCTTTTATTGCAGAGCTTCGTGAATCTTCTAGAGATATCGACATGCTGTTCTCTGCTAGGCATCCTATCTTCGCTCCCTAATTGAGTATTCATCTTCTCACATCCCTGCTCCTCCCCGGGTACTATGTCTTGGACTATCTCTTTAGCTGTACTGCTCACTGACATATTCTTTGCTACTATTTTCTGGTCTTCAACAATTCAGCTCTGGATCATCTGCTACTCAAAGCTACCATATGTTAGGGTGCAGTAATAATAATTCCCTTACTGAAAAAAAAGGGCTAAATTTCTTTTTATTTGGATAGTCTAAGGCCATGAAAGTTACAACTGAGAATCTATCAAAAGCCAACAGAAGCCTTCAGGCTAACAATATGTCTGTCGATCAAATTTCTATTGCTCTCTCAGGAAATCTTTGTCCCCAGCCAACAATCTGATTTGGGGTTAGAAAACTTTCTTGTTTAATGCATAGTGTGCTGGACTTGAAGACAGGAAGACTGAAGTTTAAATCCCTCCTTACACTGTCATGTGCTGAATGACCTTGGTCATTAATCTTTTACTTCACTTTGCTCATCTATAAAAATTATAGGATTGAATTCACAAGGGTCCCTTCCATCTCCAAGACTATGGTCTTAGGATTCCATGAAATCTCTGACCATCAGTCTGCATTCCCTCAAACCATTTCAGAAACTACAAGGAACTGGTGCCACAAGCTCTCCCCTTGGTCCTCATAATCCTCTTGGTTGGCACAAAAATTAACTTGGAGGTAAGAGCAAAAGGACTTGATGAAGATGATAGTCTATCAACCTCCACTTTATCTCCTTTCTCCTATAATTTCTACCTTTATTACTCATCCTTGGCTACCAAGAAATTCTCCCAAGTTTGTTCTGCATTGCCACCAGCAACACATTTAAACCCTCATGCCTATTTTCTCATCTACATAAAATCTTTATGAGAATGATCTATGGGCATGTTGAGAATATCCTTGAAAAAAATAGGAAAAAAGAATGGGCAAACTTTTGCAAACTACTTTCTGCAGAGGATCATATTTTGAGGGTTGCCAACTTACTGGCATATGCAAATAATTCAAGGGCCTGATTCTGATTTGTTGGTTATAGATCATCACTTGATTTTATATAACAAAATGCATCCTCAAGTACTCTCTGCCAACCCAGAGTTTCTCATGCATACCTTAATGCCACAAAAGACCATTTGATAAATGCCATGGCCAACAATACTCTTTTTGACTCATTATTCATGTCAAATATGGGTATAAACTGGGGGAATCTATGTGTGACAAAAGCATTTGCTGTTATTATAGAGGGTAGCCTGTGGAAGGTCAAAATGAAAGAGAGATTCCCTCCAGGTGCTGTTGTCTGCAAGTGATACTGTGGCGATTCTACTGTGCCCCAGAACATTACATCATATGGTCAGGACAAGGGGTATCAAATAGGCATCCTGAACATTACACGGATAACCATGGAATATAAACAGACCTAGAGGAAAGTCTCCATCATATTGGAAAGGTCCTCAATAGAGAAAATAAGTGGGGAAACCACAGACAAAAATCATTCAACATGAGAAAGCACAGACAAATTATGATCTGTGTGTGTTGAGTGAGTAGACCTCCATAGGTCCACAGACTGGAGGGATAGTTGGCATTCCCATCCCTCCTCCTTAGGTTTGTCCTGCCCTGCAGAAATGACAACTTGACATGCAACCAGCATCTTTTGCCATAGGGCTTCTAAACAGCACCACGTGGCAAAAAGGAGCTTGGAGCTGAATTTTAGTTAATCCTTGCTGATATCATCTCTCTCATCTAGTAGACAAAGCCTTGGACCCAGAGCCAGGATTCATGAATTCTAGTTCTCCTTGACTCTCTACCCTCCCTGATGCCCCATCTCCAATCAGATGCAAAGCCTGTCAATTCTACACCCACAATACTTCTCATACTCATAATCATCTGTCTGCTCATAGAGCCACTGTCCTATTAAAGACCCTTATCACTGATTACCCAGACTGTTACAAGAATGTGTTCATTAGTTCTGTTGGGTAGCTAGGGGAAGTGGTACACAGACACCAGGCCTGGAGTCAGGAAGGCTCAACTCCCTAAATTCAAATCTGTTCTCAGACACTTACTAGCTATGTTACCCTGGGCAAGTCTCTTTACCCTGTTTTCCTTTGTTTTCTCATCTGTAAAATGAGTTGGAGAAGGAAATGACAAAACACTATGATATCTTTGCCAAGAAAACCCCAAATGGGGTCACAAAGTGTCAGTCATGATGGAAACAACCAAATAATAATAAGTTTCTCTGCTTCCAGTGTCAGATTGTCTATATAGTTGCCATTTTTTGAAGTTACAGATTCTTTTTGGAAGAGAAAAAAGGACCATACATTAAATTGTAATTTTCTATTAAGCAAAATTTGCTTCTCTTTTTAAGTATACATAGCTACCAAGTTAGTATTCCTAAGGTACAAGCCTGAACATGAAGTTTTCTGGCTCCAAAATTCAGTGGCTTTCTATTGTATTCAGACAAAATCTTAGCTTGTTGGCATGTCATTTACCACCCTCCACAGTATGGCTCCCACTCCCTTTCCAGATACACTATATCACTCCTTTTTGCCTTTTCTTTGTTCCAGCCAAAATGGCCTATTAGCTGTACTCCAAACCTGACAGGGAATCTCCTGTCTGCATGCCTGGAACATATTTCCTTCTCTTCTCTGCCCCTTAGAATTCCCAGCTTACTTCAAATTTTGCAAGGCTGACTAGATGATCTGAGAGCTAAGCCTTGGGCTGTTCCTTGGTTTATAAGTTTATAAATGCCTAGAGAACACAAAGCATGGCCAACCAAATTGTTCTATAACATACATAGCAACAATGATTAGATATTTTTTGTAAAATGGGCTACTTCCCCATTCAGGTTCTTCCATGGGGACATTCAATTACATTGTCTTCATCGTCACACCCCAAATACTTCTCCAGGACTTTCAACTATTTCCCCCCATCTCTCTCTGGAAGGGGAGGGGGGAGAGCATCATGATTATTTATTATACTTGGACAAAACTTGATAGATGCTGTGGCCAAAAAAAAAAATAGGTTGGTACGTAATAATAATAATACGACTAATAAATAGCTGATGTTTATATAGTGCTTACTATGTGCCAGTCACTGTGCTGAGTGCTTTACAAATATTATCTCCTTTGATCCTCATAGCAACTCTGTGAAGTAAATGCTATTCTTACCCGTATTTTACAGTTAAAGCAGACAGAGGAAGTAACTTGTCCAGGGTCACACAGCTACCAAGTGTCTGAGGTTAGATTTCAACTCGGGTCTTCCTCACTCCAAGCCCAGCACTCTACCTGCAATCACTTAACTGCCTAATAATAGCAAATAAGTCAAATGCTCTGAGCCCCCTGGAATAGGACAAAGGGACAAAGCCATCTTGGTGATATGCACAGAGATGCAAAAGAGTATTGACCTAACTATTCACACTGCAAAAACAAAGTGGATAAAATCTATGAACCAACCAAATTGTGACATGCAGGTAGCCATGCACCAACCACATAAAGTTAGTCCCTAAGTGGATATAGATTGGATAGCTGCTACAGATGGATGGGAATTGGCTTTAGAAATGAATAGGAAGAGATTTGTCTAGGTTGCATTTAGGAAATTATGCAATATTTTCAATGATCCCAAACTACTTACTTCGATAAAAAAAAAACTCATCCTTTCAACATCAATATTCTCCTGCTGAGTCTGTATGAATGTAAACAATAGAACAACATGATTGTGGAGGAATGGAAATTATGAGATCAAAAGCTAAGGGAAATGCGCATAGGTGAATTTAGTGTAATGTGATGTCGGTGTAGAAAGGGCTTGAGAAGTGGAACAAGAGATGTTACTGAGGAAATATGACCAGAAAGCAAAGTGGGTTGATCGTGTAGAAGGAAGGAGAAGCAAAGAAGATGGTCCCAGTAGTAGTACATTGATGGCCCCAAGATATTAAAGGAAATAGAGCAGTGTCCTGTTGGTTGATCCTTGATATACAAAAAGCTTGGATGAGAAATTCATAGGATGAAAAAGCACAGAAGAATTTCAGTCTGTATGATTTGAGGGTGTGTTTACGCCAATGAAATCATATATTTGTCAAACTGTCATGTTTGGGGACCCAATTTTCATACTCAATATATACTAAAATGATACTTTAATGGAAACAAGATGACAATATTCATGATAACTACAATAAAATTATTTAACAATAATATGGAAAGATACCTCTGATCAATTCTGGTGTTACAGAAGAGAAGTTGAAATGTACTTCTATCCTCTGTAAAGCAGTTGAAAGTAATGCCCTTAGACCTGGGAAAGTGAGACCACTACCCTGACCCTGAGCTTTAAGAGGCCTCAGGCTTTAAGAGGCCACTCATCATAGCCACAAAAAAATATTAAAAGAAGAACTTTAAATGCAGAATAAAAGAAAATGAATGTCCAGGACAACCAAGCAAATGTTGCCTTATTTGTATGGGATATGGGATGTTTGAAGACACTTAAATTAAGTCAGTCACTCTTCCTGGGTCATGTGGTTGAAAGATGGTATAACTAAGGTGGCTGGTTGCTAATTCTGTGTGGGACAAGCCCAGCTCTGCACAATCGAGTCTCCACTCCCGATTTAATAAGGATGAGCTACTGGAGTTGATCAGAATCCATTGAATTCACCCTTCCTCTTAAGCTACTTCCAAGAATGGAAGGGAGGAGATGAAATTCTTGGGTTTTGGAAGCCACTCTCTCCCAGAATGCTCTGGAGGTGATTTTCCTTGGGATTCACAAATGTTTTGGCATGGTGGAGAGAAATGACCCTGTCAATGGCATTTTGGATCTTCTTTCCAAGAGCAGGATAAGATAGATAAGTGTAGGACTCATCCATCAGCATCATGTGCCTGCTCCAAGTGCTTCTTTCCCTCTTGTCCTCATAATGTATGGGATGGAAACCAAGTATGCAACAAAGATGTAATCATAGTTGAAAAAAAGCTAACACTTACACAACAATATAAGGGTTTACACAGTAACTTACAAGTTATTTCATGTAATCCTCCTAACAAACTTAACAAGTGTTGGTTTTATCCCAGGTGAGGAAACTGAGGATGCAAAAAAGTGAATTGCCCAGACACACATTACCCAAGGCAGGATTCAAACTTGGCTTTTTCTGACTCCAGTCTTCTCTCCCCTGCACTACCTACACTAGACATCGCAATGACTATCTTTGAAACCTCTGAAACAGGAAACACACCTTTTCCTTCCCTGTTGTTTAAAGTTAAAAGTAATGGACATACTCAGCAAGAGAGTTTATCTCAATGTAAGGAGATGTTGAGGAGAAACTAGGCAGTGGATAGAGTGCCAGCCCTGGAGTCAGGAAGACCTGAGCTCCAATCCAGCCCCTGACTCTTACCAGCTGGGACCTTAGGAAAGTCAATTAACCTCCACTTGCTTCAGTTTTCTCATCTGCAAAATGGGGATAATAACAGCACCTACCTCTCAGAGTTGTTGTGAAGATCAAATGAGATATTTGTAAAAATACTTAGCACAGTGCATAGTCGGTGTCATATAAATTCTTATTCCCCCTCCTCCTTTCCTGACAGGTTGGTCCCTGGCAGTGTGGGTGACCGTGGGCTAGTCACTTAATTTCTCAGCACCCTAAACCATTATGCTCCAAACTGTTTTGGCAGTGTGCTCCAAGAGCAAAGACATTTTGTTTATTTGAAAGTTACACACATTGTACTAATATAATACTGTACTAATAAAATAAATCATGAAACATGCACAAAATACACTAAAAGGAACTAAAAATGAAGTAAAAAATAACTAAAAAAGACATAAACAATTTTAAATATTTATTCATTAATGGCATAAAAATTATTCTGCTCTCACTAAAATAATAAGTTTTAGTGTCAAACTTGACTAAATATATTTAATTATTTACAAAAGTATGTCCTGGAAAATAGTGTAGATTTATAATAATCATTTGAGTGATTATTCAGCTATTTTGATTTATGTAGCTAGCCAAGCATATGAATTTTAAGCAATTTTATTGGAATATACACAAGATGGCAATCAATAATTGGTCATAAGTCAGTGGATATTTTAATATTAATCAGAGGAATCACTTTTAGGACAGAGTTCTTCAGTGTAGAGAACTCTGAGGTAAGGAACTTCTCTCTCCCCAAGCAGCCTGGCATCTTCTCTGTAGTTTAGAGACTTCAAGGCTTCCCTAGAGCACTAAGATTTTGTCTTGCCAGGGGCACACAGCCTAGGTGAGTCAGAGGCAGGACATGAAATCAAAGTCTTCTTAGCTGTAAGGCTTGCTCTCTGATTACTAGGCTACACTGCTTCTCGTATCTTTTCCTGCTTTTTATATGGTTTCTCTGGTGGAGTTGTTTCATTCCATACTATAATTTATATGAAAGTATGTGTTGCCACTAGTATCCTTTATTTGCAAAACTAGCTTTAAGCAATTGAAGTCTAGCTGGACAGCTCCCGGTGCTCCTGATGCAATTCTGTGCTCCCTCCTGCCACTGTCCAAGGCTAGGATGCACTCTTTCAATTCAAGTCTGGCAAAAGCTATCCTTTTCCTCAAGTGTCAGCTTAGGAGTCACCTCATCCCTGATCATCTGAGCTCTAAGCTCCTTCTCACCTAAATTTTTCTTGAACTCTTTGTATCTCATTCTCAGTCATCGTAGCCTAACCTGCAACATACTTAATTGTGTACATGTCCTAACTCATAAACTCTATAATGTCAAGGATTGTATCTTTATGTTGTAGTGTTGGTTTGTAATAAACAAACATTCAGTAAGAGCATTCTGTGGGTCAAGCAGGTGTTGGAGATATTTATAGGAAAGTGAGACAATCTCTGTCCTCAAGGACCTTACATTTTATTAGGGGAAGACCACAGGTTCAGAGATGGATAAATATAGTATTTGTACAAAATTAATACATAGTAGTTGAGATGGGAAGACACTAGCAACTGGGGGAATCGGGAAAGAACTCTTGAAAAAGGGTATAGAGCTGAGGCTTCAATTCAATAACCATTTATTAAGCACCTACTGTGTACCAGGCTTGAAGGGAACTAAGGGCTTAAGACATAGAGATGGGGAAGGTGAAGATTCCAAGTATGGGGGTAGACTTTGCAAACATTCAGAGAAAAAGGATGGAATGTCATATGTGGGGAACAAGAGGTATGGCTGGAGCATTTACTGCATGAGGAAAGGTTATGTTCAATCAGTCTTGAAAGAGGCTGGAATCCAATTGGAAAGGGCATTAAATAATAAAGGACTTTGTATTTGATCCTTAATAGAAAGAGTCATTGCAACTTGCTAAGGAAAGGAATACTGACATCATCAAGTGTTAAGGGACTGTAAACAGTTTAGGACTGAGGTGAATGGAGCCATTTTCCTGGAATAACTTATGAATAGTATTGCAAAAAATCAGGAAGATGGGAAGAGAGAGGATTCACTTTTTAATAAGCAGTGATCAAGAATGCTGCTCAGAATTGGAAAACTCAAGCACACTAAAATTGTAATCCAAATTTAGACAATCATTTCAACTCTGTACAATTCAGCATTTTAAATTGTAATATTTCTTATAAAAATGTGAATATTGTAAGTGAATTATTTTAAATTTTTCATTGATGAAGCAGCATATTTCACCACAGCACATGCATTTTTAATACTTTTTAAAAATAAAATTGTTTACCTAGACATAAGTCCTGAAAAAAAATACTTGTCCAGGGCCTCAAATATCCTAGGACAGCAGGTAGAAAACTATGGTTTTGGAATTTTTCACATGTTCTCAGAAATGATTCTGTAATGACTGATTTTGCATAATGGTTTTTCTTTGTCAAAAGAGTGGCAAGTGTCATCATTTGGGTAATGAATGATAAAATTATGGGATAAGAATATAATGAAATAATATTGCACTGTACGAAACCACAAAAGAGACAATTTCAGAGAAGCCTGGAAAAACTCTCATGAACTGATGCAGACTGAAGTGAACAGAAACAAGGGGAACAATTTATATAATGACAACAACATGATAGAGACAACTTTGAAAGACTTCCTGAACTCTGATCGATGCAATGACCAAGCAGGATTCCAGAAGACCAAAAGAACCCACCTACTGACAGAAAATATTGGACTCATTATGTAGAAAGTCATACATTTTTACATGACCAATGCATTTATTATTTTCTTGACTCTGGAAGTTAAAAAGGTATTGATTTGTTTTCATCAAAACAAATGGGGAGGAAGAGAAAATAAATGTTTATCAATTGAAAAAATATTTTTTTAAAAAATAAAAGGATGGGATATGGGGGAAAAGATAAGGGGAAATGCCTTTAAGTGTCAGACCAAAAAACCCCTTTAGATATGAAAATTGAATAATAGCTTAATTTTGGTGTTATTTCCAGAAGCATCTACATTTTTTCTTGATCAAATGACACTATAGCTTTATCAAAGGGCTCATTTTCAAAAGCTATATCTATGAAGAAGACAACAGTTTTCAATTACTTCTAAGTTTCAATTGCTAGAGGTGAACAGGGAGAGATAATCCAGAAATTATTTGCATTTTGTTCTTGCATTTTAATATTTATGCCTCAGTGGCAGTAGCCTGCCTACAGAAAATCAGAAGTTAATTTTAGCTAATAAAAAATCCAGAATTAGATTGATGATCCAGAAGCCTATATTGAACTGTGCTTCAGAGAAAGCCCACAATTTCCATATTGCATGAATCATGCTATCTGGCACCAGTAGGAGAGATTTCTTCCTGACCCCAACTTGCATCCTACAGAATGAGAATTGATGACCCTTGTAATTCTATCCCAGCAAACATGACTGAACAGCCTTTTTCCAGTCTTCTTTTCAATATATGAATATTTCAACTAGGCAATTTCATATAGTCACTTTCTGTCAATACTTTTTTGGAGAAAGGTTAATAGTACTGCTAAAAGGAAGGGCAAAGAGATAATGAATGAATGAAAAAAGTGGTCTTGAAATGATGCTCTGTTATCCCCACTTTGATCAACAATGACCCAGAGGAACATTGCCGCCACCACATCTGGTTCAAGAATGACTTTGATATATGAACAAGGCATATAGAATTTCAAAATGTGCTTCTGATGGGCAAAGACTGTAGTTTCATTCTGTCTCTGTATCCCCAGCACCATTCACCTATCTCAGCCTCATTTATACCCAAACTTCTTTTTTCCTTTGTCTGTGTTGTTGCTGCTGCTGTTTGAGACTGGGTCTCCCTGTCTTGCCCTTGCAGGAAATGTAGCAGTCACTCTCAAGCCTGACCCCCTGCTGTTTGGGGCAAAAGCTTTTAACTTTATCCACTTCTAACTCATGCCAGAGAGACCCTCCCTGGGGGTTTGGGTCTGCTGCTCCTCCTCTTCCCTCTCCTGGCAGACTCTATTGGTACAAGGCTTAGTGAGGACATCTGATCAGTTTTAGTCCTATTGTAGGTCAGAACAACTAAACTGAAGTGATCCAGCAGACTCAGCCTCTCCAGCAGCAGGGATTGCAGATATACATCAACATGCCCAGCTCTACACCCGAACTTATAGCACAGCCTAAACCCAGTGCCTTCATTTCCCTACCACCAATCTCCCCCTGCCACATGACGTCTTCTCATACCACTCTACTATAGCTAGTTACTAATGGGCTCCTAATTGCCCTCAGCCTCACCGGCCTCCCACAAGAATCAGACCCTATTGCCCAGCCTAGGTACTGAAGATGCAAATACTAAATTAAAAATAAGTTCCTCCTGGACCTTCTATTCTACTGGTGATGTACAACCTGTACACAGATAAGTAGATCTTGGCTGGCTCTCTGCTATCACATCAAATCCAAAGATGGCCCCTTATACTTCTCTTTCCACCTTTCTTCTCTTTCCTTTCCACTGAACATTTTCATTTTCTCACTTCAAAGGAACTCTGGAGAGTCTAGCTACACACCAACCCAGTCTCTAGGAACACAGACAGATGACAAAAAGCTCCCCCAGCTTCCATTCCCTGAACAGTTGATAGATCCATTTAGGCTCACAGTAGGTAAAGAACTTATTAAGCTAATTATGGAGCCAAAAGTCAGAGCTTTGCATACATAGCTGAATTTCTCCTCCTGGGTAATATGGGGAATGCAGAATGCTAGAGTAATCAAAAAGTGGACGCTTTCAAAAAACCACCATGTCTCACTTCTCTTTCCTGTAGACAGACCATTATTTTGGTCAACACAGAGCTAGTAAGTTTTTTTTAAGATTCATTGAAAATTGTGACCTTTAGAATGTATCCCTCAGAAGAATTGATGCTAAATATTCCCAGGATTACATGAGGCAGTTAAAACAGGCATAGATGGGCTTGGAATCAGAGGACTGGGTATTTGTTTACTAGAATGAGTTCAGTCAGTTAAGAAACATTTATTAAGGACCTCCTGTTCTAAATACTGGAATTAGGATTAGAAATAGAGTTAGTATTCTCACCTTTTGACATGAGGGTGCTGCTGACCATTTTCTGTTAGTATTTAAGAAGAGGAAGAAATTTTTCTTACTAATAATGAGTTGCTATGAATAATCCTCTGCTTGTTCTAGCAGTGACAGGTTGCACCCAATTCTATAGCATGCTAGAGGAAACACTAAGCTCACACGCTTCTGAGAAAGCTGCCAACCTTTATCTCCAGGCTTGAGAAAGATAAATAGATATGGGGAGAGGGGTGGGTGTGTATGTGTACATCTGTATGTCTGTGTATGGATATGTGTATATGTATATATGTATCCTTTGTAACACTATTTTATTCATTCAAAAACATTCATCTTAGAAGGGGTTCACATGCTTCACTAGACTTTCAAAATTATCCATGCTACAAAAAAGATTAAGGATGTCTGCTCTGGGAAAACTAGGCAGTGCAGTGAATAGAGCACCTGCCCTGCAGTGTGGAGGATCTGAGTTCAAATCCAGCCTCAGACACTAGCTGTGTGACCTCAGACAAATCTCTTAACCCCAATTGCCTTCCCTTTGCCCCTCCAAAACAAAATTTCCTGCTCTAGGGGGCATGGCCTCTATGGGTTTCTCCCTCTTCAGCACCCACCCTTCCTTCCATCCTGAATGCTTGTTTTGGGAACGTCATTGGCTTCTATAAGTTCTACCTATATTCCCAAGGGGCAGCTAGGTGGTGCCGTGGATAAGAGCACCAGTGCCAGAGTCAGGAGGACCTGAGTTTAAATCTCACCTCAGACACTTGACACTTACTACTGTGTGACCTTGGGCAAGTCACTTAACCCCAATTGCCTCATCCTGGGTCATCAGGATGAATATCTTGGTCACTGGATTCAGATGGCTGTGGAGGAGAAGTGAGGCTGGTGACCTGCACAACCCTCCCTCATTCAAAAAAAAAAAGTCAAGTGCAAGTCATGTCATCATTTCTCTGATGGCATGGTCTTCTTCGGCAACGAAAGACAAATACACACACCTATAATCCCACCTTCTCCAGGAAGCCCTTCCCAATCCTTTTTCCTTCTAGTGCTTTTCCTCTATTGTTTATTTCCTATTTCCCCTTTCTCTATTCTGTTCTTATATAGCACTTGAATGTTGTGAGCTCCTCAAGGGCAGGGACTTTTTCCTTATCTTTGTATCTCCAACACTTAGGACAGTGCCTGGCATATAGAAGGCACTTAATAAATTCCTATTGACTATTAGTTCCTTTTTTTGGATGCAGATAACATCTTCCTTCTTATGTCCCTTGCAGTTAATTTGGGTGTTTGTTGACTGACAGACTGACTGATTACTGCCTCATTTGTTATGGTAGGGAGGAAGGGGCAGGAGAAAGTTCCCTACATTATGTTGTAATTTGTGTAGGATATCTATCTACATTTACCCCTTATGCCTATACTATACCCTAAGAAATTTGTGCACAAAGACCATGTCTTCACAAAACTTGGTGTTTTCCAAACTTAGAGACAGTGTTCTGCACATAACAGATATTTAATAATTTTTTATTTTGAAGCATATTATATTATTGTAGCTCTGGGTCCTTGGGCAAATAATAACACCTCTGAGTCTCAGTTTTCTCATCTTTAAATTGAGGATAAGGGTAGAGTTGTTGAGAGGATCAGGAGGGGTGATAAACATACAGCTCTTGACAACAGAGTATGAATATGATTTTACTACAAGTCTGTATGATGCGCATGAATCATCACATTTATTGTTATTGCATATATAAAACACAACGTCCTTGTTCTCACTGAGCCTCTATTGTTTCGTCTGTTAAATGAGAATCCCATCACCAGAGGAACACTGAGACCTATGGGTCATCTCATTGGGAAGCAGCATCTCCCCAGAAGAGAAGAATTTTTATTTTCCATCCACTTTTTCTGCCATTTTCATACCATTTCAAGAATGATGCTCTCTAATCTCAGCCATAGCTCTTGATCTCCAATTGGACCACAAGGCTCCAGGGCCCATAACACTCAAATCCTATGGAATTATCTCTCCTTATATAAGTCCTTAGAGAAAAGAAGAGGAAGGCAGTGAATTGGACCTTCAAACCCCAAATCTGCACTTGATGCTATCGAAATAGAAAGATTTTCATGATATGAAGGCTTGGATGGAAATAAATCTGTCTACTTTTTAGTCTTCAGGCATTCATAAGAAGGCGATAGGGCCAGGGTAGGGAAGTATGCAACACTGTGATCAGGGTGAGAAAGAGGAAAAGAGCCAAAGATCCCTTAGGACATCGGTGACATATTTTAAGAAGGGGAGCTTGCTGAAGGGTACAATATTCTGTGTTGGCTCAAAATAGAATTCAAGATAATAAATTTCCCCTTAAGCCCTTGTTTCTTCCAAACTTCCCTCTAACCATCAAGGACACCACCATTCTCTGAGTCACCCAGCCCACAACCTCAGTGTTCGCCCTTTCCATATATCCAAACACTTGCTACATCTTGTCATTTTACCTTGACATCTCTCAAGGATGTCTTCTCATCTCCACTCACATAGCCATAGCCCTTTTTCCAGGCTCTCATCAGCTCATCACCCTTTGCCTGGACTATTGAATTACTCTTCCAATTAGTCTCCTTGTCTCTCCCTACTCAGTGGTGAAGGTGATACAGGTGTGACCTATACTAGTCTGTGGCTCCAAGGGTCCCTCTTGCCTTGAGAATTCAATATAGAGTTCAAAAGTCTTTCCAAGCTTCCCCACTCTATCTTTCTAGTCTTCTTCTACTCTGATACCCTACCCATTGCAAGTCCTTGAAAATTACCCTCCCTCTCTTACCTCTTCACATTTGGACTGGCCTGAAACACTCTGCCCCCCTCACCTCCACCTTTGATTTCTCTGACTTCCTTCAACACTCAGCTCAAACTCCACCTTGAGCAAGGGGCTTGTGTCAGCCCTGCCTACCTCCACACTGGCCCCTGCTAGTTTTGTCCCGTTTTGGGTGACTCACCTTCTCCTTATGTGTAACTACTTATTTCCATGTTATCTCCCCTCCCCCATTAGGCTGTAAGCTCCTTGAGGGCAGGTAATGCTTTTGCCTTCCTTTGTATTCCCGACTCTGAATTTAGTGCTTGTCACATAGTAAGTACTTCATAAATACTGGTTTACTGACTGACTGACACATGGTCATCAAAAGAACCAAGTCAGACATGAGCAAAATATTTTATTATTACCTTTCACTGGAATGAAATTGTTGACTCCATGACAGTCAGAGAACAATGAGTTTGTAAGCACCTTAAAGGCAGGAAATCTTTTTTTTTACCCTTCTTTGTATCCCCCACACTGAGCACAGTCCCTGGCATATTGTAAGTTCTTAATGAATATTTCAATTGATTGATTGATAAGGAGAATACTGGCTCCAGTCAGACAAGAGGCAGCCTTTACAAGTCGTGGTGACTTGAAGCCAGACAATTTTTCAGTGACACCCAATTCTATTCCAGTCCTATACTCCTAGCATAATTAGTGCTGCCTTTCCTATAGTCTTTCTCCAACATCATGTTATACAGGGTATCATCAACCTCAGTCAATCAAGAAGAATTTATTAAGTGCCTACTATGTGCTAGGCACTATGCTAAACAGTGAGGATAAAAATATAGAAAAGAAAGACAGGTCCTGTTCTCCAAAAACTTACGATCTAATGTAGTAATCAAAATCAACTCTGACAAAGTCCTACCACACTATCTACATCTCTGTGCATCCAAGTCCATCCATCATGGTCCGCAACAACATGTAGCACAAATGGGTGATGAATATGCAAACCTTTAATCCAGCAATTCCCCTACTGGGCCAAGACAATCAAAGCCAGAGGGAAACATGCCATAAATATAAAAATATTTATAGCAGCCTTTTTTTAATAGTAGCAAAGAAACAGAAGGAAGGTGGTGTACTCGAATGGATCAGACCATTGGCAGAACCAACCATAGTGTATGAAGTAATGGAATATTTCTGTTCCATTAAAAAATAAAAACTAGAGGAAGTCAGAGAAGTTTGGGAAGACTTGTATGATCTGATTCAGAGTGGAATGAATATAACCAAGAGAATGGCATGTACATAGATGATAAGGTAAAGGAAAATAACACCAAAAGATTCCAGAGTTCTGACAAATACAATGAGGAATCCTGACCTTAGAAGCCTGGTAATGATGTCTTCCACCTCTTGGCAGGGAAGATATGGATTATGGGTGCAGAAGGCAGTGCACATGTACAGACCTAGCCAAGACATTTGTTTTATTTAAATATTCCAGTTTGTTACAAGTGAGAGCTTCTTGATGAGAGTGGAGTCATTGGAAATTGACAATGATAGAGAAACAAAATATCTTTCTAAAGAAGGAAGTTACTATCATGTAACAATATCAAAATAGAGGCAAAATAGAAAACATCCCTTATCATATCACAGGCAGAGCTGAGCCTGGAAAACCACCAACTCCTCATTAAATTTCTATGACCAAACAGTTCTACCAGTCTGAGACTTAGCTAGGGGGAACCATTGGAGTTTGCTCAGTGCAGAAACTTTAGACTCTGTTGGGGGGAGAGGGAATGGGAAGGGAAATAAACAGAAAAGACTTATAAGATTAATATGCATTATTAATATTTTCTCCATCACTTATTTCAGTCTAGACACTTATTTCAGTCTAGACAATTAACAGAATAATAAACCAAGCCCTGATCTGTAGTGTACGCTTATTTCCAAGGCAAAATTTTAACAATCAGCTACCATTTTTCTGTTCCAGTGGACTCCCAAACACCCCTGCTTCCTCCCGCTTCTGCAAAAGCTATGCTCTGAAGTGTACTTCCTCTATAACCCTATTTCACCTCCACCACCTGTCCCAAATACAGAAATTACCAGTGCCAGCTCAGTTCTTGATAATAATTCTGGATTTCCCATTGTATCCTAGTAAATTTTGCAATCTAGTATGAAGTTTTATTTCAAAGTTCAGTTTCCAGAATTGAATTGAATGGGGTTTCTTAAGAACTAAGATGCATAAGTATATTGGGATTTTCCCAATGTAACATTGGGAATGTAACATTTTTCAAAAATTGGGTCCAACTATGTTTTCTTATTAAATTGTGGATTTTTTTTTTCAAAACTAGGCTACAAAGCAAAGGGATTTGGCTCCCTCATCAAGAATGAGAAATATATTTATGGTTTTTAGAAAAGTGAAGGGAAAAAATGTGCACTTTAAATAATTGAAACACAAGCTCATGACCAAATATCACATTTATATTGTAACTGTGATTCTTCCCTCAAGCATTTGGTCATTTCTAAAGCACAGAGTAGCTACAGTAGATAGATGGTGCCCATTAGCTGAAATAAGTTAGTTTTTTTATGTCTAAAGACTAAAATGTTTGGGGAGTAATGGAGGGGATTTGTAAATGTTTTATTTTTTTTCATTTTTAGGTATTCTTAATTATCCCTTATTTATTTTTGCATTTCTTAAGCCTTGATATTTTTCTAAATCTTAAAAAAAATGCACAAGGGAAGTTAATTTCAATTCAGTTGAATTTAATAGACCTTTACCAAATGCCTGTCGCATGTAAGGAAGTTCTAGACATGCAAAGACAAAAGAAACCAGCCCTTACAAAGAGTTAATACTCTGCAGGAGGGATGAAAGTGACAGAATAATGGAGGGAGCACAGGTGAGAGTCAGAGGACATGGATTCAAATCCTGACTCTGCTACTTTTTAGCTCTGAGCCTAGCTTCAGTGAGTCAGTCACTGACTCACTCTGAATCTCAGTTTTCTCTTCTATACAATGAGGGTTTTAGACTAAATGACCTCTAAAATTCTTTCCAATTCCAAATCTAGAACCCTATACAGACATGTATATAAATGAAGAAACACAGAGTAGTGGGGGTCGGGATCTGGGGTGAGAAGAGGAAAGGATTAATGATTCAGAAATCAGGAAAGGTCTCATGTGGGAGATGGTGCCTGAGATGAGTTTTCAAAGAGACCTGAGATTCTAAACGGGGATGGGGAGGAGAAAAGCCATTCCAAGCTATGGTGACAACCATAAGACAGGAGATGTCCAGACATATATGTGGAACAGCAAGTGGACCCACTGGACTGGAATATGCAGTATGTGTAGTGGGAGGCTTGTGAGATCAGGCTGGAAAGACTTGCAGACACTCCAGAACCCTCCTTGGAACAGTCTGTGGGATCTAGTTAAAGCCATAAATAACATTGCATCCATGAGCTCTGAAGGTAGAGTTTCAAAGAACTGTTCCAAGATATTCTGTCATCCTTTGTTACAAAGTGATCTATCTCCTCCTCTTCCTTTTAGCTGAGAACAAACAACTCCTTACCTTGGAACTGGAAAGGAATCTATTTCCTCCTCAATTTATCCCCCATCCTTCTCCCAGCTCATGGTGTGGTTTTGATGTCTTGTCTCACACATGCACACACACACACACACACATTCACACAAACACGCACAGTCATACCCACCATTGTAGTAAATATCATCTTCTAAGCAGCACGTTCCTGATCTAAGGAGAAAAGAGAGCTATTTTTAATCCTTCCTAAGAACCAAGATTTGACACACATTTTCAGGACTTAGGGAACCTGAAAGGGAAGTGACCTTAATTGCCAGACCTCGAAGTGGTTTTACTGCAAAGTTTATTTTCCCTGCTCCTCTCCCCTTTTCCCCCTTCTTTCCCCTCTTCCTCTCTCTCCTCCTGTTCCTCCTCCCCCCTCTTCTCTTCACCTTCCTCTTCCTTTTCCTCTTCACCTCCCCCTCCTTTACCTCCTCTTCCCTCTCTTCTTCCCATCCCTCTCCTCCTTTTTGTCTTCCTCCTCCTCATCTTCCTCTTCATTTTCATTCGCAGTGATTTTACTTGGCTTTATCTGAGGACAAGTCATAAAAGTAATTATTGGAAAGACCCCAGCCTTTTCACTTTAATTCCAGATCCCCTTCCTAGAAGGTGATGTCTCTGAATTGGTAAACATAGAGGAATTGTGATCCTAGCAACAGGAGAGGAGGGACCTCCAGTGGGTGTTAACTGGATCTGATGAGAGCACTGTGCTCATTTCCCCCCAACAGAAGGAGGGAGGCATGTTGATTATGTCTGCTGCTTCCATACTCACTGCTGACTTTCCCCTAAAAATAAGAGTAATTTTGAACACAGACAGACAGGTCATTTGACTTCTTCTTGATTGTCAGCAAGATGCCAAAGAATTTTTGTCATGAACATTAAAAAAAAAGCAATCCCATAGAACAAACATTGGACCTGTCATCATGTCAGAAGGCAAAAATGGCTAGTGATTTGAGGAACACCAGTTGGTAAGAAGTCTCCCAGGAACAGAGCAAGGAAGTGGCTTTTCCTCCCTCAATTACTCAAAAAGTGTTAAGTCAAACCTGCTGTGAATTGATTCTCCCTCAAACATTTACAAGTTTTATGACCCTTGACAATTCCTTTAACATCTCTGAGTTTCCTCATCTGTAAAATGGGGATAATAATAGGATAATACAATAATAATAAATAAAGTGGTTTTCAAACATAAAGCAAGATGAATTCTAGCTGTGATTTATTACTATGGTGATAAGGAGGAGGAGGAGGAGGAGGATGAAGGTGAGATGAGGAAGGCATTCCAAGCCTGGGAGACAGCCAAATGTATTTGCAGCAATTTATGTGCATTGTATAGAGCTCTGAACTTGGAGTCATTGAATTCAAATCCAGCTTCAGATACTTCCTACACCTCTTTGCCTCAGTTTGCTCAACTGTCAAATTGGGATGATAATATCACCTACCTCCCAGGGTTCTTGTGAGGATCAGATAAGATAACACTTATAAAGCACTTAGTACCACGTCTGGTACATAACAAACCCTATGTAAATGGGGATAGTAGTAGTAGTAATGGTAGTACTAATAGGCACTGGATATAGGAATAAGGCAGATATACTCAGCCTTAGACCTCTCATCCTGATCTTGTGATTTCTATTAATATAAACCCTTAATCTGACAATATATTTCAAAATATCAATGGTTCAAGATCTCCTTGATGAAAGAAGTCTCTCCCAAAGGGCAGATCACAACCCTTTCATACTTTCTCACTCTGTTCCATTTTTGTTCATGTCTTCCTGTAAGAGATTTCTCCAACAAACTGGACATCTTACTCTAAATGTATTACACATGAAAACCAGGGCAGTACCCAGGCAATCATCTGTTATCTGTCATTCTCAGTATATAATTAGATCATTTTTATTTTTTTATCATACGCCTCTTGGATGGCATTCTTTATACCAGTTCTTGCACACAAGTCATTGCTAGCAATAGACTATGGCTTACATCCACCATGTGTCTCTCCATAGTCCTTTGGTTCACTTGCAGTTTTGATCCTTGGGAGAATGTAGTCTTCTGTGATTCACAGCCATATGACATCATCAAGAAAATTCTGGTGGTAAAAAGATGGAATTTTGTTCCAAGGAGATCATAAGACTTCTGAAAGCATGCTTAATGTTTCAAATGCAAGCCAGCATGATGTCTTTTTATTCTTCCATTCTGGAATTAGCTCAGCATCTATCTGCAAAGCTCCTTTGAGGTTTAAACACTGAATGACCAGTTCAATAAGCTGCCCAACTAATTTCATGTCATATCCTTGGCAGTAGGAACTTTTCATCCATGTGATTTTTTTGCTGAGTGGATTTCTGAGTGGACTATTTCTTTTGTGTGGTTCTCCTCTAAGCTAAACATCCTTAGGCCTTCACTAAAGACTGGTATGGCACAAACTTGAAAGCCACCATCATTCCAATTGTCCTCCACTAGCTTCTTTATTGCTTATCAGTAATATTCATAAAATGTGGGACCCAGAATGGAACCTAATACTGCTCCCAAGGTCTGGCTTGGGCAGAATATATTAAGACTATCAGTACCTTATTCCTATACACAGTGCCTCTCAATGTCAACTAAGATCATATTGATTTTCTTGGTTACCATACCTTGGTTACCATCTAATAGGAGTTAATATGACTCATGTTAAAATTATAATTCATTAACACCTAAGATCTTGTTCAGACAAATTGAAATTGCCTCCCCCTTTTCATACTTTTGAAGACAAGCACTCAAGAGGGTACTTTAAATAGCCAACAGGACATCCCCACTTGCAAAATGGGAGTAGTGACTTCCATAGCCTTCACCCTTCCTCCAAGGTCCAGAGGGAGGACCAGTGGGCCATCAGGTCAATTATACCTTTGTCTCATGAAGTCCATAGCCCTTCTTTGCATATTCTGCATTGTTATTTAAAGCTATTGTCAAGAACACAGGTGTCAGAACATATGTGAAGCCAGAGCCAGGTTACTGCACAGAAAGCTGGGTACGGTAGCTGATGAAAAGGCTTAGCTGTGATCCTACTTCTTCACTCTGGCCAGATGTTCGTTACCAACATCCTTGAAGTCAAAAAAGAACCTCTAGCCCCAGCAGCTTGGTTCCCAAAATAAGGGACAGGCTTATAATGGGAATACTGGCAGATGCAAAAAAGACTGGAGAAGGGCAATTTTTCTGCATCATGTGAAAATGATTGGGAGATGCTGAGAGTTGGGGAATGACGAATGAGACTGAAACTAAGAACAGCATTGACTCTTTGGCCCAAGACTTTGTTTTACTAAGGGCACAGAGAGGTAGTAGCAGAGGAGAGTAGAACTCCATATAATATATTTTCAATGTATAACTATGGAAAACTGGATCTCAGGTCCCTAGAAGGCATTCCTAGGCCCCCTTTCCTCTGTATCCAGCCTCCCAAGGGGAAGACATGGTCATTTCATGACTTTTGACCACTAGAGAAAGGAAAGGAAGAGAATCTGTAGTCTCTATGTGTGCCCTATTTCATTAGCTTTTAACAGACCCACTTGGGGCCTTTGTCAGAGCCAGAGTCCATAAGAGATGCCACCACACTGATGACCTTGGACAAATCACTTTTTTCTGGGCTTCAGGTGTTTTTATTCATCTATCAAAAAGCAGGGCTTAATACCTCCTAATGCTCTAATACCTCCTCCAATTCTAAAACTTGCGCAAAAACAAAAGATTGGGAAGTCAGGGGAGAAAATGGTCCCATTTTGAAAGTTTTTTCAGAGTCAGATTTGTGGGAGTGGTTTCCCATGAAGCCAGTATGTACATGTTCACAAAAAAAAAAAAAAGCCATGGAACACCCACTCCTATTGAAAATACTGGACAGCATAGGAATAAATGGAGCCTTCCTTAAAATAATAAGCAGCTGCTACCTAAAACCATCAGCAAGCATTATATGCAGTGGGGAGAAGCTAGATGCATTTCCAATAAGATCAGGGGTGAAACAGGATGTCCATTATCATCACTATTATTCTATATGGTACTATAAATGTTAGCTGTAGCAATAAGAGAAGAAAAAGAAATTGAAGGAACTAGAATAGGCAAAGAAGAAACAAAGTTATCACTTTTTGCAGATGATATGATGATATACTTAGAGAATCTTAGAGAATCAAGTAAAAAACTACTTGAAATAATAAACAACTTTTGCAAAATTGCAGGTTGCAAAATAAACCCACGCAAATCATCTGCATTTCTATATATTACTAGCAAAGCCCAACAGCGAGAAATAGAAAGAGAAATCCCATTTAAACCTATGGTAGGCACTATAAAATATCTGGGAGTATACCTGCCAAAACAAATCCAGGGACTATATGAACACAATTACAAAACACTTTTCACACAAAAAAAGTCAGATCCAAGTAAGTGGCGAAACATCAATTGCTCGTGAGTAGGCCAAGATTATTTAATAAAAATGACAATTCTACCTAAATTAATTTACTTATTTAGTGCCATGCCAATCACACTACCAGAAAATTATTTTCTAGAGCTAGAAAAAATATCAAAATTCATCTGGAAGAACAGAAGTTTCAGAATATCAAAAGAATTAATGAAAAGAAATTCTAGGGAAGGTAGCCTAGCCCTATCAGATCTCAAGTTTTATTATAAAGCAGCAATCATCAAAGCCACTTGGTATTGGCTAAGAAATAGAGGGGTAGACCAGTGGAATATGTTAGGTACTCAAGACACAGTAGTCAGTGAATATAGCAGTCTACTATTTGATAAAACCAAGGACCCAAGCTTCTGGGATAAGAACTTACTGTTTAACAAAAACTGCTAGAAAAACTAGAAAACACTGAAGCGGAAACTGGGCAGAGACCAATGCCTGACACTATACAAAAGAATAAAGTCCAAATGGATACATGATTTAGGTATAAAGACTGATACTATAAACAATTAGGGGAGCAAGGAATAGTGTATTTGTCAGATTTATGGAGAATGGAGAAATTTATGACCAAACAAGAGATAGAGAACATTATGAAATACAAAATGGATAATTTTGATTACATTAAATTGAGAAGTTTTTGCACAAACAAACCTAATGCAAGCAAGATTAGGAGGGAAGCAGAAAACTGGGAAAGAATTTTTGCAACTAGTGTCTGTGATAAAGGCCTCATTTCTAAAATATATAGAGAACTGAGTCAAATGCACAAGAATACAAGTCATTCCCCAATTGATAAATGGTCAACGGATATGAACAGACAGTTTTCAGAGGAAGAAATTAAAGCTATCTCTAGTCATATGAAAAAAAATGTTCTAAATCACTATTTATTAGAGAGATGCAAATCAAAACAGCTCTGAGGTACCAAACACCACACCTATCAGATTGGCTAACATGACAAGACAGGAAGATAATAAATGTTGGAGAAGATGTGGGAGAGTTGGAACACTAATTCATTGTTGGAGGAGCTGTAAGCTGATCCAACCATTCTGGAGAGCAATTTGGGACTATGCCCAAAAGGCTACATAAATGTGCATACCCTTTGACCTAGCAATATCACTTCTAGGACTGTATCCCAATGAGATCATAAAAATGGGAAAAGATCCCACATGTACAAAAATTTTTATAGCAGCTCTCTTTGTGGTGACCAAGAACTGGAAATAGAGGGGATATCCATCAATTGGGAAATGACTTAACAAGTTGTGGTATTTGAAGGCAATGGAATACATTGTGCTATAAGAAATGATGAACAGGAAGACTTCAGAGAGACCTAGAAAGATTTATATGAAGGGATGCTGAGTGAAAGGAGTAGATCCAGGAGAACATCATACACAGTAACAATATTGTTTGTGGTAGACCTAGCCCTTCACCACAATACGAGGACCTAAAACATTCCCAACGAACTCGAGGCAAAATACCAACCACATCCAGAGAAAGAACTATGGAATCAGAACACAGAATAAAGCAGAATATTTTCTCTTGTGTTATGTTTTGTTTTGGTTTTGCTTTTCTCATGGTTTCTCCCATTTGTTATAATTCTTCTATGCAACATGACTAATGTGAAGATGTGCTTAATAAGAATGTGTGTGCAGAAGCCATATAAAATTGCATAATGTCTGGGGGAGGGGGAGGGAAGGAAGGGGAGAAAATCTAAGACTTATGGAAGTGATTGTAGAAAACTGAAAACTAATTAATTTATAAAAAATGCATGGAGACTGGCAGGGGATAATGGGTAGAGAAAGTGACATAGTAGGAAAGGATGTATGAGGTGAATAAACAGAATGAATTGTGCCATGAAGTTGAGGCTCTGGACCCAGAATCTGAAAGCAGACTTGTGTCACAATTTTCACAGAATTAGTGAATTTCAGAATCCACCTAGTCCAACCCATACTCAAAAGAAAAAAAGTCCTTGTACATGACATTGGAGAAATGGTTATCCATTGTCTGCTTTAAAGATTTTCATTGAGGGAGATCCCACCGCTTCTGGGCAACAAAGCATTCTACTGATAGTTAGAAAAGACTTGTTTTTATCAAGCTTCAATCTCCCTCTTTGTAACTTCTGATCACCTCTCCCAGGGCTACCTTCTCTGGTCATATAGAGCACAACTAATCCTTCTTCCATAGGGGGCCTTTTAAGTACTTGAAGATAACAATCCTGTCTCCCCTTCTGCAGCCTAAACATTCCCAGTTCCTTCAACAACTCTTCATGAGCATGAGCTCAAGGCCTTTGACCAATCTGGTTATGCTCCTCTGAATATCCATTAGTGTATCAATGGCCTTCCTAAAATGTGTTACCCAGAATTGAACACAAAACTCCATATGTGGTCTGCTCAGGACAGAGTATGACAGAACCATTACCCCTGCACTCCTGGAATTTCTCTTAATGTTGCCTAAGATTACATCATTGGATGGCACATCACCCTGAAATGTACAGCCCACTAAAACCCCTGGACTTGTCTATAGTTATAGAGCTAGAAAGTGTCAGAGGGCATATATGAACTCAGGTCTTCCTGACTCCAGGCCCAATGCTCTAACCACTGCACCACCTACCTACCTAGTAGTCTAAATGCTGTTCTTCCTAAAGTCCATCTACTTTTCTGAGGCTTTTCCCAGGCTGTCTTCCATGCCTTGAATGCTCTCCTATCTCATCTCCTTTTGAAATCCTTTGCTTTCTGACATCCAAGCTCAGATCAGCACTATTTCCTCTAGGATGCCTCTCTTGGTTCTCCAGGTGCTAGAAATGACTTTGTATTAATTGTATAAAGGAAGTATAAAATTATATAATAATAGGAAGGGAACACAGGAATGAAGGAAGGGAGGGAGAAAAGGAGGAGAGAAAGAAAGAATGAAGGAAGAAAGGAAGGGAGAGAAAGGAAGAAAAGAAGGGAGGAAGGAAGGAAGGAAGGAAGGAAGGAAGGAAGGAAGGAAGGAAGGAAGGAAGGAAGGAAGGAAGGAAGGAAGGAAGGAAGGAAGGAAGGAAGGAAGGAAGAAAGGAAGGAAAGAAGAGAAAGGAAGAAAAGAAGGGAGGGAGGAAGGAAGGAAGGAAGGAAGGAAGGAAGGAAGGAAGGAAGGAAGGAAGGAAGGAAGAGAGGGAGGATCAAATGAGATAATAAATGTAAAGCACTTTGTAAATGTTAAAGCAATATAATATACAGTATATATGTGAGCTACTATTATTATCCTTTCGATAGCTGGACTCGGTTTTAAGTGGTTACTGAGCTTACCTGTCAATGCAAGATGCCTGCGGGGTCATAAGAATCACAAGCATTACTCACAGACTTGCTTATAATTATTCAGATTTCCTTTTCTCTTAACAACTATAAGCAAGTCTCTGTTTCGCACGGACACTGTAGTGACATACTCAGCAAACCTGACAGTTTGCTTTATGAAGTAAATATTACATCTAAACATCCCAAGTATTCTTTGTTCAAGGGCTGAATGGTCTCTTTGAATGGTAAACACCCAATTATGGCCAGCTCCTTGAATGAGAAGAAAACAAGGGTTCCTATAAACCCTGACATGGTAACCAGGTAACAAAGAACAAAAGATAATTGTACCAGGCTCCCTATTTTCTTGTCTTCTTTTCCATCTCACCACAAGTTCCTCTGCATCATGGGGTATGGGCTCACTAATATGAAGATAAAAACAGTGATCCATGGACTCATTGGGTGATCAAGGGCTCCCAATCTGGCATTTGAACTCTTGGAAAGTACTGTAGTCTTTGTAGGCACACTGTGCTAAAAAAAATTAAAAAGATAAAAATTCTTAATAATGATACCTTTAGATATAACAAGTGTCAGGCTAAGAAAACTAGCTTCTTAAAACCTCATTGCCCATAATTTGAATCTTAGCAGAGAAATAGTTATAACCTCGGGCATCATGGAAGTTTCTTCTCACTAGAAACTGAATAAGGATTTTTAACATTATCACAAAGGAGCTTAGTAAAAATTGTTACCTAATATCTGGCCAGCTGCTGTTTATCCCTTCCTCTAACTTGAAACTTTGTAATTATAAATATGAACCATCTTTTTAAAAAAATTGGTTGGTTAATCCACGTGTCCTTCCAAACACCTTCCAAACAATATTACTCTTCCACCCTCCTCAACCAGGAACTGGAGGGAAAGATTCTCCCTAATTCGAAGGAAGTAGAGATGTTTGTAAGGTCACGGCTTGGGCATCATCCTGAGCTTACTTTGGGACCTGAAGGTATGAAATTTACCTGAGAGACAGATTAAGCTTCAGGTCAGGGAGGACTGAGCATGGTGTCTTGGAAAGAGTGCTGAACTTAGAGACTAAGGACCTGGGTTCATATCCCAGTGCCAACATTTACTGCCTGTGTGATCTTGGACAAATTGCTTTACTCACTGAGTCTGAGTTTTCTCATCCGTAAAATAAGGACATCTAAGGCTGAGATTTAGATCCTGGATCCTCTGTCTCAGTCAGACTCGGCATCCTTGACTAACTTGGGGCATTTGGCCAAGTGTTTAAAATACATTTTACAGTTTTAAAGACATTGTTTAGGAACTGTCCTGGTATTTTTTGCAGATTGCTTTAAAGCAACAGAAATAAAGAGATTAGGTGGACAGACATTGTTAAATAGTACACATGGTAATTCCTTCTGTGGGGTTTTTGTTTGTTATGCAGCACTTTTCATCCCTAAGACCCCTGAAGAACAGAATGTTATATAAACACATGCTCTTAATCCCAGAATTTGGATTGGAATTGGAAATCCAAAAAGCATAATTAATTTGGAAACATTCTGAAATGCAAAATTACAAACGTCTCTACAAGATCTCTTTATCAAGCTTCTGCAAGCGGTGTCCATCCCTTGAGCAGCAGAGCCTTCTCTCTGCTATCCTCAGTGTTCAATTCCAAACATATTTCCCTAAGGGATTGACAAATCCCTAAGGGATTTCCAATGCTAACCATTGTCAGGGAGGTCAGACATGCTGAGGGCCTCTGCAGGTTCCTCAAGTTCTAGGGACAGAACCAAGGACTCCTGGGCTAGCAAGAAGGGCTTGGAGCACCTCCAGCTTTTGTCTTTTTGATGGTGGCTTTGAGCAGGTTTAGTCTGAGCTCACACAGGACACAGAGAGCAACCACAAAGAGACATCACTTCAATGTTCCTTTCCCCTCTCTTGGCCTTTCCAATTATCTTCCAATACTCATCTACAAGCTCAGGGTTTCAGGTGCTCTTTTTGTCTATGGGGGAGTTCCCAGGATGATGGGATGGATAGAAAACTGGGTTGGAGACAAGAAGGCTTGGATTTCTGTCGTCTCTGATCCATACTGACTTTGTGTCCCTGGGCAAGTCAATCAATTCTCAGTGCCTTCGGGCAACTCTCTAAGATTATGGGTTGTCGGGAAGGTGCTGGCGGGCCTCCTCTGGGATTCCTCCTCTAGGATTCCCCTAAAACAATGAAATCACAGATCCATGTCTATCCCTTCTCGCTCTGATGTACTTCCTGCAGCTTCCTTCTCCTCAATTTCACTCCCTCATGGGCATTTCTGAGGCTACAGCATTTCAGAGAGGTTCTCCCAGGCTTTGCTAGTCACTGACGTTTAAGCACTCAGACTTCTAGCCTAGCCCCATTCCCTCTTTCAGGATGGAGGTTCTAATTCAGCAGAAGTGCCACCTCATGGAGAGAGCCTACTCTGGCTCCTTCCTCTGGGAGAAGGATTTCAAAGAAGGCAGCAAGGAGAAGCAGAACATGGGAAGTTCAGAAAGGGGCCATGGAGGAGCTGGACTTCAGGGAATGTGGAGAAAATGAGCCCATTAGTTTCGTCGCTAATTCAGCAGGACAAGAGGGAACGTTGAGGGCCAAGTGGGTCTGTCGCCATCCCCTCTCACGGTAGACCTAGCAGCCAGTTCCAGCAACAGTAATAAACAATGTAGAGGAAAGTAATCTCCTTCCATTATACTCAGCTCTGGATTAAGGAATCATAAAAATAATGCATGATTTTCTGTTCTTTTTCTAGGAACATGGGTAACTTTTGGAGGTCAAATTTCAGATGAGGTAAGTCATTTTTGCTTTCCATTAAAAAAAATTCATCTGAAAATAATGTTCATCACAGTACTGTAGAGAGGTCTAGAAGATATCCAGTCCTAGGCTGCTACAGTATTGGATAGTGGGATATTTAGGGTTAGGGTTAGACAAAATGGATAAATATAATTCATGTATAATACAACTGCTTTCTCTTGCTTCGTTCATTTTGTAAATTGTCATGAATATATGAAGCTTCTGTGGTTTAGTCCCCATGGTGGTACTCCTAGCATGGGAACTCCCTCCATCAGTGCAGATCACAACCCTGTATGATAAGCCCCCAGAGTTACTTGAGGCACATAGAGATTAAGGGAAGAAAGTTACACAGTTAGTATCAGAGGAAGACTAGGAAAATAAATCAAGTCTTCAAGTCCTGTCCTTCTCAACCCTACAACAGGTTAACTCAATCAATAACATTTTCAGACTGAGGAAAATAAAAAAAAATATAACAAGTTACTCTAGGCTTATGACAGGTCTGGGAATGTGCTATAAAAGTTTACAACTGACTGGAAGAGGGAGGTGAACACATAGCTCACTTTTAAGTTTAATATCCATTATTAACATTTTAGCCATCACTTTATTAACCCCAATCCACAAAACAATAATCCAAACCATAATTAGTAGCATCTGACAATATCTGAGGTGTAAATACACAAAAAATTTAACAATCAGCTCTCTTGAACTGGTTTGAGCTGGCTCTAGCACACCTCTGAGTGTACCTGGCCTTAAGTCAACATATGCTGTGAAAATCTGGATTCAAAAAACAAGCCAATAGGGTAGAAAACCATTTTTTGTTTTGTTTTGCTTTGCTTCAAGAAAGGATTCTTTGCTTCACAGAGGGAGTTTACCATAGTTGTCCTTAAAAAGTCAACTCCTCTCACTAAGAACTCAAATGAGCTTAGGCTAGCACTGCACCCCAGTGCCCAAAGGCCAACAGTGTCAGAGGTGCTGAGTCCTGCTCCATTCAAAGTTTAGGGCAGAAAAGTCAACGAGACTCTGACCCTACTGACTCCACATAGTCAACAAATAGAAATAAGAAAGGTCCAAAGTTAATGGGTCACCATATTTAGCAAGTATCTTGTGGGCCAGTGTGATGCTTATGGAGTAGACAATGAGAATCTCTTCATTTTGCAGCACAGGGTTGTACTGTAAGCTCATCTTCTTTCCAATTGCCCAGTTCCATTGCTTTTCCTTCTTGCAACTGTTACTCAGAAAATAAAGGAAGATATACATACATACATACACACACACATACATTTTGTCTCTATATTCTCATGGTCTAGCACCAACCTAGCTAGCCTTACACATAGTAGATGAATGACAAGTGTTTGGTCAGTTGGCACTCTAACACATCACTGATCAAGAATCTCCTCTTCCACATCACCACCAAGAGGACATCTGTTTTTTCCTGAAGACCTTCAGGGAGGAGAAACAGAGCAATCTGGTTCACTTTGTATAGCTCTAACTTCTATATCTTTGAAATATCTAATAGTGAGGATGACCTTGTTGTATGACCGTCTGAGGCATGAAACAGGTATACCTATGTTGGCCCAACCTGCTGACCCCTGTCTTGGGAGAGATCCAGTGGAGAATTCAAGTGGAGGGGGGATTACTGATCAACACCCAGATATTCTTGTTTGTGGATGCCATTGCGTTGGTAGTATTGAACCCTAAATAATTGTTTTGTTTTTATTTTTTTAGCCAGTGATTTTATTAGACCAAGCAGAAATTGGGGTCAGGATGGGTTGACTGGCAAGTAGCAGGGGTGGTGGAATAAAATATATTACTGGGCTTAATAGTATCTCCCAATGTAGTAAGCAGTGGTTCTTTGGTATTCCTCCTCCACCAGGTCTCTTCTTCTAGTCTTATTTCTTCTGAAGGATGCTGGTAAATGTTTAGCAACCAGTTCTCCATAAAAACAAGTGTGACCACCTAGATATTTCTATCTCTATTTTACAGATTAAAATGAGAAGTGCTCAAGATCCCATAGGTGCCAAGTGGCAGACATTGTATGAGAACCTGAATCTGCCACACCCTTCCAATTTTACCCCATGGCCTCTATAGTTTAGGAACCCAGGAAGGGACCATAAAAAGCACTGAGTCTTCCATTCTCCTCCAGCCTCCATTTTACATATGAAAACATTAGATAGGTGAAGGAGCTTGTCCGGACATGGCCAAAAGAAGACCATACCCTAGGTATCCTGGAGTAGTTATTGACCAGGATGTGTCAATGTGACTTTATTTAGAGGAGTGATGAAAGAAAAATTCTCACTCCAATACTCCCTCGTATTTCCACTTACTTATTGGCAAATATCCTGGGGAAATCTTAAATATTCATGCCATTCCTAGGCAGTTGTTTTCCTTAAAAAATCTTGTATGCTTTTTTCCTTGAAAGTTGAGCATAATTTTCATTAGACAGACTTTTTCACATCCCCCAAAAGGATAATTTGCCCTAGAAAGACTGACAGAACAATATATGCTACTGTCACCCAAATAATTGGAAAAGGCTAGTTGGACAACTTGTGCCATCTGGAATTTCTGACAATTGACTTTTATGAAGTTACAAGTAAATAATAAAAACACCATTATGAGAAATTCATTATTTTAATGGTACTCTTTTTAAGAAAAAAAATGAAAGCTTTGAAATATGTTTGCGAATTTTGTAATTAAATTGTCAAGCAAATCCACAATCAAAAACTGTAGATGTAGAACTGAATGGAATGCTAGAAATCAATAATGACCTCTTTTACAAATGAGGAAACTAAGGCCCAAACAAATGAAGTGAAACAACCTCACATGGTCACACAGGTGGGAAGGAACCAAAGCAGAATCTCAATCCATGTCTTCTGACTCCATGTCCAGTGAGGTTTCCAGAATACCACCGTATTGGACAGCTCAGAATCTCAGAGCTGGGAGGGAATCCCAGAGTCCAAACAGTCTATTGATTCCCTCTTTGAGAATCCTCAAATATCAGCAATAAGTGCTCATCTGGTCTTTTCTTAAAGACCTCTAAGGACGGGATCCTACTATCTCTTAAAGTAGCACATTGTACTCTAGGAGAGTTCCAATTTTATGAATATTTATATTGATCTAGAACCTAACTTCACCTCTCTGAAATTTCTACCCACTGAGAGGCCTTCTGGGACCAAGCAGACCAAGTCTAATCTCTCTTTCACATGTCAGTCCTTCATATACTTGAAGATAATTATATCCTTAAATTTTCTCTTCTCCAGACTAAATCTCCAGTTTCTTCCACCAGTCTTTTAATGGTGTGGTCTCTAGATCCTTCACCCTTTAGTTTGGCCATCTCTGGAGGCTCTCTACCTTGTCGATGTTCTTCCTAAAATGTGGCACCCAGAACTAAAAATAGTGGTCTGATTGTGGTTGAACAAGGGAAGAACAAGGGAATAATATATCTTCAGGGCAGTTAGGTGGTGTAGTGGATTGAGTGCCAGGTCTGGAGTCAGAAAAACTCATCTTCATGAGTTCAAATCTGGCCTCAGACATTTACTAGTTGTGTGACCCTGGGTAAGTTGCTTCATCCTATTTGCCTCAGTTTCCTCATCTATAAAGTGAGCTGGAGAAGGAAATGGCAAATCATTTCATCATATTTGATGAGAAGACCCTAAATTGAGTCATGAACAGTCAAACACAACTGAAAAAAACTGAACACTAGTCATCTTTGCTCTAGACCATGCTTCTCTCACAACAGCCTAAAATTACATTGGCCTTTCTGACAGCCATATATTTATTACTTTTGACTCATACCGACCTTGCAGTCAACTAATATCCCAAGACTTTTGTAAACACTACTACCTAGAAATATCTTCCCATTCCATATTGATGAAGATGGTTTTTGAAAGTCAAGTGTGGTATTTTACATTTATCTCTGTTACATTGTCTCTTAATCAATTTGTTGCAATGTTCTAGCATGGTGAATCAGTTTTTGGATCTTGACTTCGTATGTGATTCTATGGGTTAACTTAGTAAATAATATTCCAGATAATCTTATTGTCAGACAGGCTTCGCTTTCTTATGGAATGCAAGCCTGCAATTACAAACAGAGCAAAGACTGTAGCAATAGAATATGCATTGGGTTCATTATTAGGTAAGAGCTTTGGTCCCTATGATACCATGTTGAATTCTTTTTTTTTTAATTCTGAAAGAACAAAAGAAAATGACACACAAAGTTATATAGAAATATGAGAGAGGAAGATTTATTGCATTATACACATTAAATAACTTTTGGGGGCTAGAGCAGTGATGAGTCCAATCAATTAATCAAGAATTAATTAAATGTCTACTCTTAAGTTTCCATGGCATTGTGCTAGGTATACAAAGGCAAAACTAAGTCAGTTCCTCCCTTCAACAAGTTAATATTCTACTGGGAAAATAACTTTGCTTCTCTGAGACTCAAAAACAATTGTAAACAGAGTCACCAGTGAAATTTCAATGTCCTGAGACTATTACTCAGTGATTGGTAAGGGCACTGCTAGGTTTGGAAGCATAACTCTCTTCTCTGCCTAACTCCATGTGTCTTCCCCAAGGTTGCTGAAAGACTAATGACGATCGCCTATGAGAGTGGAGTCAATCTCTTTGACACAGCAGAGGTATATGCTGCTGGCAAGTAAGTGCTGGTTTGTGTTTGAGGGGAGTATTCACTGAAGGTGTTGTTTTGTGGGTGGATTGCCTATGTGGAGGGCTCATGGAAGGAAAGAATCACCCCTTTAGGAACACATACAGTTGTGCTCACTTCCCTTCCCACCTGCCCAGATAACTTGGTCATATACCAGCTACTTTCCCCTATATTCTTTGTCCCATTTCCTTGCTTTTACTTCATGTATTTGTTGCTACGACACTACCCTCACAACAGTCATTGTGTTGAAAGAAGAAAGGATGCTGATGATCTATTCTATACCCTGCCTCTAACGTCTACTAACAAAAACTGTATTGTGTAACACTATAGAACATAGTACGTCTGTGTGTGTGTTTGTGTGCTCATGTGCATGTGCACGTATATGCTAGGACAGGGGAAGTGGTACAAAGCTAGGCACTGAGTCAAGAAAATCACCTAATATGAGTTGGATAGACCCTCTGACCTCAGAGGCTCTCTTATCTAACATTACTCAAACAAAAATCCCTTCCAGTCATTTAGTTAGTCAACAAATTTGTTCTAGATGTAAGTACAATGTGCTAAGTTCTGGGAATCCAAAGAAAGGCCCCTCAAGGAGCTTACCTTCAATAAGTGCCACCCAGCCTTTGCTTGAAGACTTACAGTGGAGGAGAATCTCCTGGAGCAGTCCATTCCACTTTGGGACAGTTCTAATTGGGAGGAGGCAACCTTTTGTTATTGTTGTTTTAAAAAATTTATTGGTACCTTTTATTTTTGTGCTCCCAAGAATTTCTTGATATTCAGTTAAAATGTCTTTCTGAACTCAAGTCTTGACAGCTTCTGACCAATAGCTCTAGTTTCTCTGGGGTCAAGAGGAAGAGGCCTAGGTAGTTTTCCATTTGAGTGCTTCAAATAGTTGAAGACAATTGTCATATTGTTTACCCCCTCCCTCTAGTCTTCTCTTCTCCAAGTTAAACATCCCCAGTTCCTTCATCTGATCTGCCTGTGAGGTCTCTCCTCATCTGGTTTACCATATTCTGGACACTCTAATTTGTTAGTGCCTTTACTAAAATGTGGTGGCCAGAACTGAAGGCAATGTGCCAAGTGTGATTTGACCTAGACCAGGCACCATGGGGCCATCATCTTCATAGGATTAGTTAGCTGCTATGTTTCTCTTGCCACAGCCTAAGACTGCATTAGATTGCAGGGCTGTTATATCATTCTAGTGAATCAGATTCAGTTTGTATTTCACTAAGATGCCCGGATATTTTTCAAATATCTTCCAAAGGCTCACCATCTTGGAGTTGCAAATTTGATTTTTTTTAACCCAAATGTGTGAACAAGTGGCCTATGACTTCTTCCCAGAATACTGTCAGCATTCTGGGCTGGCCCCACCAAAGCTTGGGACCCAATGTCTCTTAATTGCACGTTGAGCTACGCAGATAATTATTTGTTGTCCTTTGTCTTCGAAGAGGACCAAAATGACATCACCATTTTAAAGTGAAATTTCAGTGTGTCTGACTGTGGTTGATCTGACCAATATGAGCTTGGAATGCACTACCACAGATTGGGCACAGATAGTTCGTATGAATATTTTGGGTGGATATCCCAAATTTGTGCATCCTGCATTTACTTTGTGCTGTCTCAATTCTGCTTTGCTCAAAGAGCGCAGCATCCTTTCTGATGTGGGCACACCATGCTGAGTGGTCTTGTGCCAGTGTCTCCCATGTTGCAGTCAAATACATAGTTCTTGAGAGAGACTTTGAGAGTGTCCTTGTGTTGTTTCTTCTGGCCACTATATGATCGCCTGCCCCATGCAAGTTCTCCATAAAATAGTCTTTTTTGGAAAGCATACATTTTGCATTAGAACAACGTGGCCAACCTATCAGAGTTGAGCTCTCTGAAGCATAGTTTGAGTACTTGGCAGTTGAACTCAATCAAGGACTTCAGTGTCTGGTATCTTATCCTGCCATGTGATCCTCAGAATCTTCTTAAGACAGTTCAAATGGAAGCAATTCAGTTTCCTGGCATGGCGCTGGTAGACTGTCCATGTTTCACAAGCATATAACAATGAGGTCAGCACAACAGCTCTATAGACCTTCAATTTGGTAGTCAGTCTAATACCTCTTCTCTCCCAAACTTTTCTTCAGAGCCTCCCAAACACTGAGCTAGCTCTGGCAATATGTGCATCAACTTCATTGTCAATGTATACATCCCTGGAAAGTACACTACTAAGGTACACAGATAATAGGTCCTAATTCAATGAGGTGGTGTGTATGTATTCATCCTTCACTGTTGAAGAAGACCATGCCATCAGAGAAATAATGACATGCACTTGATTTTGTTTTGAGTGAGAGAGCGCTGTATAGGTCACCAGTCTCACTTCTCCACAGCCATCTGAATCCAGTGATCAGATATTCATCAGGATGATTGGAAATGATCCAGGATGAGGCAATTGGAGTTAAGTGACTTGCCCAAGGTCACACAGCTAGTGAGTGTCAGTCTCTGAGGTGAGATTTGAACTCAGGTCCTCCTGTCTCCTGCACTGGTGCTCTATCCACTTCACCACCTAGCTGCCCCCAATGAAGTGGTACTCTTTAGACCAAAGGAGAACATTCCATCCATTTCATTCCAGAGTAGATTTCAGGTTCCCTAGTAATTAAAAAAATGGGTAACTGTCTCACTATTTTAACAGCCTCTGAAAACGTCCAAACCCTGTGGTGGGTGGTAATTGGCTGCAGTTCTAATTCGCCACCTTCCAGGAGAGAGCACAATCAAACTGTATCACTTGTTGGATGAGATTTGCCAATGCCTGGCTTATGTGCATTCTATTTCATTTGGTATTTCATGCTCTGGAGAGAAGGGCTTTTGTTTAAGCATCATTAAGAAGGCTGAGAATTAGTGCCTCTGATTTTCCCTGTTTCTAAGGATAAAAATAATCATTGTAATAACTGATTTCTTCTCAGACTCCTTTCAGCCTAAATCCTATGTTCTTTTGAAGCTGATATTAACAGAAGATTTCTCATATGTTGTCTTCCTTTCCTCTACTTTATGAACCCTGTTAAACTCTGTACAAAAATAAGGGCAAAGAGGCAGGACATTAATTGTGATGGCATAGAGTTGGAAGGGACCATCACTGGTCATCGAGGCCCGTCTCTCACTGCACCACGGCTAGTGTTCATGACGGTCATCTGGACAGTTTTCTCTTTCTAGTCTACTGAATATATGGAAGTGCTTATTCTAGTTGATGTTTGTGAAGTTCAGAATTCTTTAAAACGGGAAAAAAACCATCGATGTCAGCTGGTCATCACCAATTTCTTCTTAAATATTGCCAGGGACAAGGAGCTTACTACTTCACAAGGAGTTCATTTCATGGATAGAAAGCTCTTATTGTTAGGAAGTTGTTTATATTGTGAAAAAATCTGGCTCCATGCCTTCTACCCATGATACCTCGTTTTACCCTTTGGGATTAAGAAGAAAAAAAATCTAATCCTTTCCCCACATGTTAGCCTTTGAAAAGAGCTACCATGAGATCTCCCAACTCCCACTGTCTTTTCTGCTTCAGGATGAACATCCTCTGTTCCTTCTACAAGTCTAGGTATACCCTCTGCATCCTGAGTTCCCTTGGCTGAACACCCTCCAGTTTTTCTCTATCTCTTAGAATGTGGTCCCCAGCACTGAAAAAAAAATGTCCCAAATACAATGTCTCTTTTATAGAATACAGCGCTTCTGAACACTATGTTTGTAGTAATACTGGTTAAGGTTAAGAGCTTTTTGACTCCTATACTACATCATTAACTCATATTAAGCTTTCAGCCTATAAAATATTCTAAGTCTTTTTCATATGACCTACTTTAGAGGGGAGAGAGTGTCCAGGAGGGCATAGTGGCCAACAGGGTCAAATGTGGAGAAGGATGAAGACTGAAAAGAGCTATCAGATTTTACAATTAAGAGATAATTAGCAGGCACACTGGAAATCAATAAGCACTTATAAAGTGCTTATTATGTGCAGTGTTTTGCTATGTACCAAGGATACCAAGAAAGGCAAAACCAGCGCCTGCCATCAAAGAGCTTACATTATTGGTGGAGCTGAAAATTGCTACTCTCAAAAGATAGTAGAAGCAATTTGGAATTATGTGAATAAAATCATTTTAAAATGCCCATGCCTGTTGACTTAAGGCTAGGCATATGTCCCAAGAAGGCCATTAAGAAAAAAAGAGAGAGAATGAGGGACTGAGAAGGAAGGAAGGAAGGAAGGAAGGAAGGAAGGAAGGAAGGAAGGAAGGAAGGAAGGAAGGAAGGAAGGAAGGAAGATTTGTAGATACACTAAAGTGTTGTAGCAGGACTTTTTGTGGCATCAAAGTAGATGTCCATTGATTGCAGAATGGCTAAACAAACTATGATACAAGAATGGAATGGAATATCCCTGTGCTATAAGAAATGATGAACATGATGAAAACAGAAGCATAGAAAGGTTTACATAACTGATACAAAGTGATTTCAGTAGAACATGAAAAACAATAAATATAAAGATTAAAGCAATGCCAGTGAAAAAAAATAGTCAAGGAATCAAAATTGAATGCACAGGTCAAGGGGGAGGAGAGATCCCACGGGTGTGAAACGTTGTGTAGAAGGTCATGTTTTTCAATGTGTGCTTCAGTTTTGCAAAAATTTTTCCTCTTTTTTTTTAATTTAAGAATTCTTTGTTGCAAGTATGACTCTGAGACAGAGCAGGAAAAAGAAGATGGGTAAATCTAGGTGATATAAAACCAAAAGATACCAGTAAAAATCTATTTTATAAAGAAATCATTGGTAATTTGGGGGAGGGCAATTTCAGTTGAATGATAAGATCAGAAGCCCGATTGTAGATGGTTTAGAGAAGAGTAAGAAGCAAAGAAAAGGCACTGTACTTTTTAAGGAGTATGGCAAAGAAAGGGAGAAGAGATCTAGAACTATAGCCAGCAGATATGGTAGCATCTAAAGAGGGCTCTTTAAGGATGGGGGAGGCCTGGGTGAATTTGTAGGCAATAGGGAAAGAACTAGCTGAGATTGAAGATTAGAGGAAGAAAGGGGATGGTGGTGAGAGAGAGACAGAGATCAACAATACATAGAGAAGAATTGTCCTTGCCAAGAGGAAGACTCTCTGCTTCATCAGAGACAAAAGTAAAGGAGGAAATAATGAAGGGTGTTGTCAAGGGCTTGTGAAATGAAAAGAAAAGAAGGAAAAGCACCTGGAGAATGGGAAGGACTTAACCTGTAGGGGTAGAAAGAGAGTGTTGAGGAGAATGGAAGAAGCCTTGAATAGCCTCTGTGGAGAGAGAATCAGCTGGGGAGGAGTCAAAGGATTGCCTTCTGGAGAATGAGCACAGCTGAGATTAGCTAACATAAATTTAATTTGTCGTCAGAGGTGTGTGACTTCCTCCATCTCCGTTCAGCAGCATGTGAATAAAATGAAAAATGGTGAGAATAATCCAGAGCTGGATTTTATCAAGGCATGATTAATGATAGGCGAAGGGAGCAAAGGGATAAAGCATAATGTAGAACTATTTCATTAAAGATGAGAACAGAAGGGAATAGGCTTTTATATAGCTCCTTCTCTGTGCCAGGCACTGTGCTCATTTCTTTACAAATATTATCTCATGGGTTTAAAATTAATAAGAATTGAAAGGGAGAGTGTAATCAGAGTGGAAATGATAGCTTGGGAAAGAGGTAAGGAGGAACTGAAGGTCCCAATGAGGATGAAAAACTGGGTTAGGAGGAATAAAGCATAGGGAAAGGGAAATAGTAGAAGATTATGATCAGATAAAGCTATTTCAGAGTTTTTGCATGGAAATGGAACACTTGTGATAAATGGCAAGATCAAAACCACATATGACCACCTTTGTGAGTAAGTAAGGCCAAGTGGAGAAGAAGGTCATGGGAACTGAGGAAACACTTGAGGGAATATCAACATATATGTTGAAATCATCTTGTATTAGAGCAAGAGTTGGGGTGGAAAGAAAGACTGTGAGTCAAACAACGAATTCCTGCACTCATTGAGAAATAATAACAATGATAATAACTTTATAGTGCTTTGAGTTTTGTAGAGCTCTTCATATGTGTTATCTAGTTTAAGAAAGAAGGGCGAATGCCCTGGAGTTCAGTCAATAACTGTCACTGGGATCTGAGCTCAGTGATACATTTGGATAGAAGAGATTGCTTAGTGTTGGTGAGAGAATATAGATGTGGCAGTGGAGGGGGAGAGCATTATTCTGACTCCAACTCTGGAACAGAGAATGGGGTGAGCAGTGTGGGTTTTGGGAGGGGTTAAGGGGCTGGTTATGTAAGGAGGTACAGCCAATACCAGAAGGGAAAGCCAGGGAAGGAGGAGTCAGGTCTCATTGAGAGCTGGCAGATGGAAGGAATACGCAAAGAATAGATATATGCTAAAGCATGTTTTTGTTAATTCTAGAGCAGAAATTCCAAAGGACTCAGTGGACAGGATGACAGATGTGGAATGAGACTAGACCTTGAAATGATAGACTTGGCAGTAGACAGGAATGAGAAATCGGGCATTAGGAGTTAGGTCACTTTTGAGCAGTCAGGAATGTAGTATGACCAAACTGAGAGTTTAATGGGAGTATGTGGCGGGCGGGGGGGGGGGGGGGAGGGGGGTGTGTGGAGATTGCTAACCATTGGGGAATGGGCAGTGTATCAGGCATATAATAATCTCCACCAAGGAAGGTAGATAGGTAGAATGGCCTTATTCTAGTCTCCTCTCATGGTCTGACCTGCTCTCTCTCAGTTTCCTGTCTAAATAATTCTATCCACTTTTCTTCTCTCATCACAATTTGGAATGAGATACAATATTCTAACTAGGGAAAATAGGAAGGATTGAGAAAACAAAGCCACAATAAGAAAGGAATCCATGATTCCGAATTGACTTTCCCATGGGTGACATTTATAGACAAGTCCAACGGCCAGATGATTTCTCTGGGCTTCTTAGAGACAGAGAAAGCAGGCTCCCGCCCTCCAGGAAGTCTGAAGTTGGCAGGCACCCTGGACTGCGCCGTAGCTGAGTTCTGCAGGCACAAGCAGAAACAGCGGAAATTGTGAACACAAGCAGAGTACAGTCTATTTTAAGAGCGTTGTGACTGAACACTCAAACAAGAAATAGGCTTTAAAAAATAGACTCGTGCCTTTCCAGGATGTGATACTAAAGCACTCTCTTTCTGTCCTCCCCTCTAGGGCTGAAGTGATCCTTGGAAGTATCATCAAGAGGAAGGGATGGAGGTAAGTGTCATGACCAGGCCAGGGTTGCTTTCCAAAGCATAGGATATCTAGTAGGGAAGAGGTCTGGACCAGGACAAATATAAGCACAAGATTTCAAGAGATTGAAATTAATCTGATGACTAAAGACAGGGAATAGGATCCTTAGAGTGCTCCAAGAAACAACTGACCACCATGTATAACAGATAGCTAGAAGACCTGGTTTCCAGGCAAGATAGACAAAGCTCACACACCATAGCCCAAAGACCAGGGATCAGAGTTCAGGTTCCTGAGGAAGCAGGATGAGGAGGATGACCGAAATGCAGGCAAGTCCCTCAACTTCCCTGGACCGTCATTGGTGCAATGAGGGTGTTGGGCTTCTGAGGCACTTTGTAGCTCTAGGTTTATGCCCCACTAGGCTTCAGCACTGCATGAAGGAGGCTTTTCACAATATTTGTTTATAAAGGGAAATAGTGTTGTCAAGGCTTCTGGACTCTCCCTCCCCTAATTAAGAGAAAAGGCAAGATGCAAATTAATTAAACAGCTATAGACTTTCACTATTTATTGTGCTAATCTCCCTGCATACAATGAAGTGAGGAAGCCAAAACCTTGGAGATGAATCCTGGGCTGGTCTATTCATCCTCACAATTTGGCTTTGATCTTCTCCTTTGTTCCAAGGGTTCGGAGGAAATTATAGTGATAACAGCTGATATTTATGGAAAACATAAGACAGATCGATGAACTTTATGGACTTCAAGACTTACAAAGCACTGTAAATGCTGATTTGACCCTCACAAAATCCCCGTGAATTAGCTAGAAGTATCATTATCTCCATTTTCCAGGCTTGGAGAGGTTGAGCAACTTGCCTCTGGTCACACAGCTAGTCGGCATCAGGGATACAACACGAATTCATCTTTCTAATTCTCCTGTCCTAAGTAACAGAGGCTATGAAGAAGCTTTAGATCATCTAGTCTAACACCCATTTTACATATAAGGAAACTGAAGACAAGAGGTTCATAATTTGCCCAAGATCACACAGGCAGTTGCTGCTGGAGCTCAGATTTGAATGTGAGACTTCTGGCTCCTAAGCCAGCACTCTTCTGCGTATCACCTTGAGTGCTCTGGTAAGTCAAGTAGGCAGGAAACAGTCCCTTCTATGTAAATATGCATTCATCATGATAGCCCATTTCTTCCTCTGCACAAGGGGTAGAATCAGGTTAAGGGCAACAAAGCCCATCATAACCCATCTCTGTCTTCCTTCTATTTGGCAAAACATCCACTGAAAGTCAAGTAAAATATCAACTGTCCTCAGTGAGAACAATTTGGCAGAATACACTGTGGGGGCACCTCCAGGCATATGCTTCATACTAACGCTTAGGTTCAGTCTAGAAAAGTGTCTCCTTCAAGGAGCTCGTCATGACCTATCCTTCCTGTTCTTTCCTGTTTCCTCTGGGCTATTCTTAGACAGTGAGGGGAGATATGCTGCTGAAGAGCCGTCTGTGGGGTACATTTATCTTGTCCATTTCAACATGATCACTCCCCCCTCATCCCTTGGAACTGCTCAGTGAGAATGTGGACTCAGGCCTAAATGGTTTCTCCTTCCCCCCAGTGCTTTCTTTCATTGAATGGGTCACATAGCATCCACCAAGTACTCCAGTCCTGTACAACCTAAAGTAGGGGCACCTGATAAATTTGGATCATCCATAATGCAAGCACACAGGGTCTCAGATGGGCAGAACCATGCTTCTCTGAAGATACAGTTGCTATATGTAAGGGACAAAAGGGAAGTTTGTACCCTGCCCACACTCCAGGGACATTTGCTGTGGTTTACTTATATGCAAAAATGAGAGAAAATTCACAGAATCATAGTTCCAGAGACAGAATGGAACTTAAGGGTTATGTTCCTTAATACCCTCATGTTACAGGTTGAGGAAACTGAGACTCAAGGATTTTGTAACTTGTTTATGGTCAGAAAGGTAGCAAAAGTCAGAGGTTGGAGTTTATCAACTGACTCAAAAATCAACATTTTTCCACCGTACCAGTCAGATTTACTTGTTAGATGGTCCATTACAGCCGTATCAGAGTGAGCAGAAGTAGGTCAAATGTATCAAACCCCAATGTTAAAACACTCTTTCTTGTTTCCTTGTTTGGCATGATATACACTGAGAGCCAAACAAAACATTGTTCTGTCCTTCTTGATATAGAGGACTGGGCGGTATGGAGGATGGAGAGATGACCATGACGACAGAAAGACCTGACTTAAATTTCCTTCTCTGTCTCTTGCTACCTGTGTGACTTTGGACTTTTTGGTACTCTAAGCAACTTTGCAGGCCTGCAGGTTTCCAAGAAGATGCTGACCCACACCAGTAGAGGGAGTTTCTTCATCTGGGAATTCCCTATATCAGTGAAATAAGTCCCTATCCATCCCTGTCACCATCATCAGTAAGGAGATTTTTTAAAAAATCTGCACTGTGTAGCCATCTACCATATACTCACTTCTAAAATCTAGGCAATGTGTAAGAAATATACCTGCATTCATATTCTTTACATGTAATGCAGATGACATATCAGTTTTTCAAATGAATGCCAAAGCTAGCAGCTAGCCACAAACTATTCTCACCAGTTTCTATATGCCCCATGAGGCTGGTGATAAAATAAACAGCTTTTCTTTCCTCCTCCAACCTGGGAGTCATAACGACGTGAGTGGGGGACCATTTATGATTGCTGTCTTTACTTGTTATTTTGAAGTCTAAAACATAGCATGTGGCCCTTAATCGAAACCTCTGAGGGGAAAAAAGCCCAGATCTCACAAATGAGCAAACCATAGCTTTGTGGATGTTTTATGTAACTCATTTTGATTGAGACTTTCATAATGGCTCTGAATAATGACGATCACTACATCAAGAACATTTGACACCTTGTTGGAGTTCATAAAAGGTGGAAAAATGTTTCTGAAAGTCTCATTCCATAAAATGGAAGACTTGCTTTCATATGACCAGTTGTTGCTCTAATATGCCCCAAGAAGGTGAGAAAAAAAAGCCTGAGAAGTCCATATATCATGGAATCTAGAAACTGAGACCCATAGGAGGGAAAAGACTTCACCAAGGTCATACAGGTCTCAGAATGGGACTTTGATCCAGATAACAGACTCAAAAATTTAAAGATAGAAGCAATCTTGGAGGTCGTCTGGTTCAATCCTCTCACTTTATAAATGATGAAACTGAGTCCTGGAGAGTTGCAGTGCCTTGATTATGGTCTCTCTGAGTTAGTAGCAATAATGCCTACTTATTCATATAGGCAGATCCTCAACAAATGTCTTTCAAATTAATTCTTAAGAAATACAGAGGGTATGGGTGAGGATTTGGTGACACTTTCCACAGCCTTTCCTCTGTGCAACTACCTTGTTTGAATTACCAGCATTGTCTGTATTGCTTTTCATAATCATAGTGGACTTTGATAAAGGTTTTAATGCACCAGTGCTAACACCTCTTGCTCAGTAGATGTAGTCACAAATACCTCTAATTCAAAGCCTCGCCAATTGTTTTAAGACTTTGAAACCATGATCACAGATTTTCTTTTTCCTGGAAGAATAAAACTGAATTATGTATCTCAAGAAATAAAATTACTCTTAGGCAAGCCTTCTATGCACATCACATATTCTGTGAACCTCAAAAGATGTTTTTCATGCCAAGAATGCACATCACTAGGGCAGGGCTTCCTTGGTGTGGTACTTTATATTTTCTTCCAGGAATCCCAGATCTTGTATTACCAAGAGTCAGATTGTTAGAACTTTGAACCAAAGATTATGCAACTATTTACTAAAAGTAAGCTGTCTTTCTGTTCAAGTATTTAAAGAAACTGTAAGTCAGAAACTATAATTATTATTATTGAAACCATTATTTAAAGCTAACTTGCCAAATTCTGATGAATGTTATCCAGTTTAGAAGGTATGCTGGCTAACCTTTGAGGACCACTGAGGATATTGGTCATTGAAAAGGAGTATGTGTCATTTTCTCCTTTCCCTTCTTTAGGAGGTTGGGATGGATGAGTGTCTAAAGTAAACACATCTAGGATGTTCAGTAGATAGAGCACTAGCCCTGAAGTCAAGAAAACCCGAGTTCAAATCCAACCTCAGATACCTACTAGCTGCATGACTTAGCAAGTCACTTGACCTATGTCTTTGTCTTTTTCCTAATCCATAAAATGGAAATAATAACAGCTTCTATCTTCCAGGATTGTTGTGAAGATTCAGTGAGGTATCTATAAAGTGCTTTGTAAACCTTAAAATACCATACAAATGTTAACTGTCATTATTGTAAGGTTAATAAATTAGTAAAGTATTTTCCATAGGAGCAACCTATTTATGTGTCTAAAGGGTACCTTTGCCAAGCCATTCCCAGTCACCATCACTGCCTAGCCTTCTCTACCAATCTCACTCACCTTCAGCCCTCTTGCGCCATCATGTACTGACACCAACCCCACCCTACCATGGCATCCTCCCACCCTTGTCCAACTCCTCCTCTTCACTTTGCCCTTTGTGACCAAACTCCAATGATGTTAGATGAACACTTTACATCTCTCAGCAGATGCTTCAAGTATGAAACAGTGAGTTCTTTCTGATGGAATAATAATACTGGTATTACATGGGCTTTATCCTGGCACTGATCTGGTTACTTCTTGGTTTTGTTTTTTTAATGTACAGGAGATCCAGCCTGGTTATAACAACCAAACTCTACTGGGGTGGAAAGTAAGTAGATTATATCTAACCCTCCAGCCTAAAAGGATTCTTCTGTAGTGATGCATTCAGAAAACAAGTTTTGTCTGCTTATTGAGATCCATGGGAGTAATCTTTTTCTCACCTAATGGCAATATGTGAAAAGTGAATATTTAACGAAGTAATTGGCCTTTTAGATTCTATCAGGCTCTAACCCTAACCCTAAATGCACTCCTTTTCTAACCCTAAATATGCTCTGCTCCAATTCTAACCCTAACCCTAATTGGCCTTGCATTAGACCTGGGCAAAATGAAGTAGACAAAATGTTGGATGATGCAGCAACTTTGTGAAATGCTTGGAAAGCCAAGATTTCCAAAGAGTATTTTCACCTATGGTCCTGATGGCAAATCACATTTCAAGTTTCAGCAAGAGCAAATAAACACAAATCTTCAGCAAAATGTATAGCAGTTTTTACTGCAGAGTGAGAAATATCTGTCCTGCCTTCCCCCAACCCGGGTCTGTGCTGTGATCCCTGCTCCTTTCAGTAAGCTCAGAGAGCTGCAATCAAAAGCACCAGTTCATTGGAGATGAAAATGGGATCTCTATGTTACTTGGGGTCAAGCCAAAGAAAGGGAATGAGTCCCTTTGTTTTGGACATGCCATCCAAACTTCAGAGGATGAAATGACTTCTGTTGCTTCCTTTGTGCATTTCAGGTTGTAAATATATTATTCAACAGAATAATGCAGGCTGGACTTCGGGAAAAACACATAACCCTGTAAGCTCTACCAGTGGATTTGATTGCCCCGTGCTATTCTCATGAAACATAGAATAGCAACAGGTCTGGAAGGCCCTTAGTGACTACCTGTGATTGATAGATTGATAACAATCCAGAAGAAAGAAAGAATCTTGTGTAGACTATTCTGTGAGGAGAGAAAATATATATTTTCCTTGATTCTTTGAAGCTACTCACAATGAATATGAAGTTGGGGAGATAGAATTTAGATTTACACTCTAATGCAGTATGAATATAAATAAAGCAGCACTACATATGAATAATGTAGATTTATAGCATCTGCCTTGTTCTATTTTACTAGGCTATTGTTTTGGCTTTTGCCGTGGACCCAAAGCCTGGCTTATATTTTAGAAACTGCACAGAGGAGACAACACACTGGAAGAATGATTGCTTTACTGAGTAATATAGTATTATCTAGTTTACATAAGAAATAAGGGCCGGATGGTTTATTGTTGTCTTTTACAATAGCGGCTGTCCAAAAGAAATTGGTGCAGCAGACACATTTCATCCACAATTGAAATTTATGGGCTTGTAGAATCCCTTCTGTCTACTGTACTAGGCAGGAGAAAATCCTGTTTAAGAGCCATGATATTAGTGGGGACCTGAACTATGGCAGACCAGTCACCTTTAATTGTTTAAAAGAGAATATATTCTAAGCAATCTTATTGGTTGAAAGGTGATTCCCAAATGTAAACAAAGTGGGAAGTCGGAGGGAACCCCAGATTGCTGGGTGAGGATTGGGAGGAGGACAGCAGAGAACTGAGCTATGACTGAAAGGTAAGGCTTCCCAAAAGAGGCAGTGGGGCATAATGCTGACTTCAGAAGCCACGGGACTGTATTCAAATTCTAACCTTGCCACTTACGAACCTTAGAGAAGTCAATTGACTTCTCTGAGACCCACTTCCTTAATCTATGAAAAAATGCTTTCTAAAACTTGTAAGTTACAAATGTGAATTGTTTTTTTATTAAAATGAAATGATTAGAATAGATCAAAGGGTTATTAGCATTTGGGGAGTCATGAGCCCCTTTGACAGTCTAGAGAAACTGGAAGATCCCTTCTCAGAACAATGTTTTTCGAAACATAAAATAAATAGATAAGATTGCAAAGGAAATCAATTATCTTGAAGTACAGGTATCAAAATATTTTTAAAAACCTGTCCACAGACCCCAGGTCTGATGTCAATTGATCTCCAAGATCTCTTCTGCCTCAGATATCTTTGATCTGGGTTTCCTTTCACAGAGGAATCAAACACATCGACATCGTGGGGTTCAACCAAATGGGAATCAACAAATAATTCTGGGGAGAGCTCACCAATTTTTTTTTATTTGAAATTCTGTGTTACTAAATTATGCCTCAGTCTCTATGGAAAACAATAGTGATACTGTGATAATAACAGTAATTAATATATTATTACCTATAATTACATTAGCAATAATACTAATAGTTCACATTTACAAAGAAGTTTACCATTTACAAAATGTTTTCTTTATGATAATACTGTGATGTAAGCAGAAGCAACATTGCCTCATTTTTCATGTGGAGAAACTGAGGCACAGTAGCTGAGTGAATTACTCTGGCTTAAATAGCTAGTGAGTACCACAAGGACTCAGAGTAACATGGTTCTAATACCTTAAGAACAAGGTGAGGTGACTTCTCCAGAAAATCAACTACCATATGCCTTCTTATTTGGTTAATGACCTCAAAAGTGATGTTTTTGCTTCTGTTTTTGATGTTTCCCAGCATGATTCTGTGATGAACACTTGATCTATAGTTCTTGCTGAAGTGAATGTGAGAAACAGATGTTTGCCTGCCATCTTTCCAGTGCAAATCATCTTCAACCTGCCCACAGTGGGCAGTGAATTAAGAGATTGAGGACAAGCCCAGAACTGCTGGCTGGCCACTTTACCCAGCATTCCCCAAATCAAGTCTTCTCTGCCAGGTGTATTACCTGGCCAGCAGCTCAATTCCTCTCCCAAGTCTCACCAATTACTGGCAGACCAAAGATGGGCTTCATCTCCAAGGAAACTTCAATCACTCTATGTGTAATAGATTCAACACTGTGCCTTTGAAGCAATTAAGCTGTTTGATTGAAGTCATCAGTGCCCATCTTTCATCTACCCCGCCTCCAAAGAAAAAAACAGAAGGAGAGTTGAAACTCTATTAAACCCTATGTGGGTGCTGCGAATATCCCTGAGTTACAGGGCAATAGCAGTATTGTTGAGGATAAATGGTAATGTCCCTATGACAGTCCATGCTTAATTTATCTCACTGGGACTTCAATGAAAAAGTTCATCGAGAGCCAGCCTCCTCGCTGGTCTCTACCCACCCAGCACAAAGTATTTGCCGAGAACAGTGTATAAAATTAGCAGGTCTGTCTAAGTGAGAACATTTTTCTTCAGTATTCCTAGAACAGGAAAAAAAATCTACCTAGCAGCCACCCCCACTCACAGTCATTTGTCTCTTTTATCTTGGCAGAGCTGAAACAGAAAGAGGATTGTCACGAAAACACATCATTGAAGGTAAGTACTCTTTCTTCTCTTCCACTGGATTTTGTGAATTAATGATTCAAGAAAGGAAAGCAGTTGACCAGTGAAGACCCAGACAGCCTGGAGAGTCACCCTAATACCTATATAAAAGGGCTGTGGTTGTTCCAGCTTCTGTAAATTTAACCAAAAGAGGAAAGGCAGAGCTATCCAAAAGATTCTCATGGAGGCTGCTACTAGGATGATGACAATGCTACCCAGAAGCGTCGCACTTTTCTCTAGTAGCTTTCCACAGGTCAAGAATTCTGCAATTCCCCTTTCTTGTCAAGAATGAAGGCCATATTGTAGAGTTACAGTTAGAAGGGACCTTATAGGTTATTATCTAGTACAAGGTCCTCATTTTACAGTTGAAGAAACTGAGACCTGGTAACCTGCAAGGTGACTTGTCTAAAGTCAGACAGGTAGCAAGGGGCAGAGTTGGGGTAGAGCTCAGTTGATGTAAAGCCCATGTCAGCCTCCTTTCCTCTGCATCTGAACCATCTTACCCATTTCATGGCTCTCAGTCTACTCTCTGGGTCAGCAACACAGCCTGGAAGACAATATTGAAATGGAGAAAATTGTTTCCCATTTGGAAGCTACTTGAAATCTTTTGCATAGAGCATTTATAGAGAGGGCAATGATGGTAACTCACATTTACAGATAATCCTGATTATCATGTTATCTCATCTGATCCACACAACAACCCTGTAAGATCTAGGTGCGGGGGTAGGGGAAGAACCTCAATAAAATTAACCATGGTCTGTTTAAGAAAACTCTTTAATTCCACAGGGCAGTATTTCTGGCCAGACCCTTGTATCTCTTAGAAGTGAGAAGTAAATTTCCTAAATTTAAATTTTATTAAAATCCTAGTAAGAATTTAGTAAAAATTCTAAATTTCATTACTCAGGGAGAGCAGAAAAAATTTCTAGGTCTTTTCTCATAACTTTTTCATCAACTTTTTTCATTAACTTCATCACCCTTCCATTTTTCCTCTCAGTTCTCCCTTTGTTTATCTCCTCATAGAAGTACTGCTCTTCTCTTCTTGGTTTAATTTTACTTGTTCCTTAATTCAGCGTATTCCACAAATCTTTAGTCAATGCTTGCTACATGAAGGGCATGGTACCAGGCAATATCAAAAAAAACAAATACAAAATCTTGAAACAATCCCAGCCCTCAGAGAGCTTTCAGCATGTGCATAGATGAGGGGATATCCAGAATATGAAGCCAAGACGTCCCTGTGGTTCATCAGATCTCCCTCATTTTTTTTTTAACTAGACTATTAGACTTTCTGTCCACTTCTCTCCTGACACCAAGGAACACCCATGCATGAAGCACTTGTTAAATCTTTCACTTTAACGACATTTCTTCCCCTTTCCTTAAGGAATGTATTTAGATAAGAATGTAATTCAATAAGTATTTATTAAATGCTGACCATCAGGTCCCAAACATTTCCAAAGGTTATGACCACCTATATTTTATCTGCATGGAAATATTGCAACAGATATAAAAATATAATTATTACAATATTAGAAATATCATGTTATAATTATATTAATTTGTGGAATAATTATATTAACATCATAATTGTGCTATAATATGTTATGTGAATTTATACACAATATATATAATGCAATATATATATATATAAATACAATAGCACTTTAAGGTTTATAAAGCACGTTATAAATGTTATATCATTTGATCCTCATGACAACCCTGGAAAGTAGATGTTATTATGATCCCCATTTTATAAATGAGGAAACTGAGGCAGACAGAGCTTAAGTGACTTGCCCAGGCTTACATAGCTAGGAAGTGTCTGAACCCAAGCTCCAGTGCTCTATCCACTGTGATAACTGTCCACTGTGTTTTATTTTTATTATCAACCCCATTGATTGGGACTGCACCTGTGAGCTATCTGTATAGAGAAATCCTTTGTGAGTTGACTCCTACCAATGCAAAACTGCCTTCTCTGTACAGCTTATGGTATATACAGTTATACAGTTTGTCTGGTATATATTCAGAAGCAAGATTTGAACTCAGGTCTTCCTAGCTCTTAAGTTGACTCTATACACAGCACCATGATGCTTTTCTATCATCATCATTATTATGGCCCAGGTTGATTATTTCTTTGTTACTCTTTTGCATGAAATATGTCTTTTTCATCACTCACCAGATGTAGGCTAAACAGACCCTAAGCTCCTGTCACTGCTTAACCCTTCTCTATGTACAGAATTTTGCTGTCAAAGTAAATCATCTTGCTACCAGAGCAAAGGGACATATTTTGGATGTGGAGGAATCCTCAGGGTGGGAGTTCTAGGACATCCCTTCTGTTCTTGGCTTCTAAAAAGTGCAATGTGGCAATAATGTCTTCCTCAGACCACAGGGATCAGCTTGGTGTTGTAAAGTATTAACACACAGCTATCTCTCACTGCTACCATGTCTGTAATAACCATCACCGCTGACCTATACTTGTGCTTGGCCAATGCAGAAAAGATCTGAGTCTAAACGAACAGAAGAACAGAAATTAATTATTATCCCCACCCTCTAAAGAAGAAAATCAGGAAGTTTTTTAATTCAAGGAATGACATAGGATGGAAATCAGTAAAGAAGAGAAGAGGGTAAAATTGAGGTGAATAAAAGAGAAGTTGAGAAGGACTGAGCCTATATAGGAAGAGATAAGGCAGAGCATTGAATTCCCATTAGTTTAATCCTCTCCTAACATTTGTGCATAATTTCAGAATACTTTTTTGTAAAGTCAATTTTATTCAGACCTCATAAAGCTTGATAGCAATGACCAAAATTTCCCTCCCCCGAGTGAATTTGATAGTTGTTCTCTAAGGAGTTAATCTCTCCAGAACAGCCAACAAGTTTAGCCCAAATGAACACTGCCCCAGATATGAACATTAACTCAAAAAAGAAAACATTTGAGATTTAAGAACTAGGTTTTTTAAAAATGATTTTATAGTCTACAGTTTCAGGCAAGTATAGGAGATAGAAAGATCCCAGAAATATTGAGGTGGGCTGGGAGAGGGAGGGGAGAGAGAGAGAAAGAGAGAGAGAGAAAGAGAGAGAGAAAGAGAGAGAGAGAGAGAGAGAGAGAGAGAGAGAGAGAGAGAGAGCCAGAGAGGGAGGGAGGGAAGGAGAGAGAGACAGAGAAAGAGAGAGAGACAGAGACAGAAAGAGATCCATTTTTAAGAATACTTATGCCAGACTATAATGAGAAAACCTTAGGGATAATGAAGGAAGACACAACCACTAGATCTTTAGACTCAGAAAAGTCTGGAGAGACTTCAAGCTCAATAGCCCAATTTTTCATCAGCTCCTACACCTGGAATGCCAATGACCAGAGTCACCATTTTGGTGCATGGTACTTAAAAACAGAGATGCTGAATGAACCTCGTAAAAAAAAAAAAAAAACAACTCCGTTAGGTGAAGCTGTCTTGTGATTGACTAGCATCACTGACAATAACCGTAGTCTGGCATTTCCCATGCTGATCTTGATGGACAGGGCTCTAATTTCCCTAGTCCTAATATGAGTTTGGCCTTTGGCTCAAACCTATATCAGACTCAGTCTCCAGCAGCATTCTGTTCACTGGCTCGTTCACTGAGCACTGCCTCCTGGGGATTCCATCTGTTGAGTCTTTCTCCCCCATCTTTTTCTCCATGTGCACATATCCAATCCAGCTTCCCTCCCTTTCATTTCCACTGTTCTGAACTTAGCCAGTAAAGAGGAATGGGAATTTGATAGGACAAGGGCCTTGAGGCAGAAGCCAAATTCACATGTAGTAGTCCTGTATCTGGGGAGGAGGGGAGAGGGATGACCTTGGCCAACCAGCATAGCTGGTGAAGTACAAAATGAGTTTTATTTATGCATCAATAGACTTTGAAAACCTCCCATTAAAGGCCTCACACACAGTGAATGCAAAGTCCTTGTCTTTGTTTCAGATATGTACAATATTCTCTAAGATTTCTATAACTGGGAAGACAATATTCCTACGAGCTAAGAAGTAGACTTAGAGGGGACCCTAGAGAACATCATACCCATCCTGTTCATTTTACAAATGAGGGAACTGAGTCACTTAGACAGAATTACCTCAGTGGGTGGCAAGTGTTTGGGGCAGGATTCAGAAGCAGGTCCTCCTGATTGCAGATCTCACATTCCACTTAACACTCTCATGGTCCCAGTTCAGTGGTTCAGGGATGGTCCAAGGGGTTCATACTAAATATTATTTATAATTGGAAAGAATATTAAGAATTGAGGGTGGGGTTGTCACAATATAACATCGTTGCTGCTGCTGCTGCTAAGGTTTCTTAAAATAAACAAAAATATTGGGAATCACCACACTACTCCGTGTTCCCTCTCTTAGGAGGTGGGTTTTTTACTTTAGTTAAATGTTACAAAATCCCTACCTAGTGCTAAAATACTCTACTGTTTCTTTGCCAAATATGACTCTAGAACTCATTAGGCAAATGAGCCCTCTACCTAACAATATAAAAGGCATATTTTGAAAATGTGACTTCTAAATGATGCAGTAAATCAGAGCATCTTGTCCAAGAGTTTCATCAACAATGGAAGGGAATTGGATGCCATATCTTATTCTCTGTTTACCTAATACTTTAATCGAATTTACCAAAGTGCTAATAGATACAAGCCTGGTCTCTGGCTGGGGATTGGGTCCCTCCTCTGACATATACTGGCTGAGGAACTTTGGGTAAGTTGCTTACTCTCTCACTGCCCCTCCCCCCCAACTCTCTAAGAACATAAATTGTTGATCTGCATTGGTAAAGAAAATTTTCACACCAGGACTTCCCCATAGCAGTGAAATAATATCTTCTCCTCCAGTTCCCTCACCAACTCAAAGCACTGTGCAAAGTGTTAGAGATACAAGGATAAAACCCCAAAGAGTCCTTGTAGTCAAGTAACTTATATTCTACTTGGAAGAAGGGGAGAGGTAAAAGGAGGACACAGACACCTAAATACAAAGTGATCCAAAATCATTTCAAGACAGTCATGAAAATAATAATAGCTGGTGTTTCTATTGTACCTATCATGTGCCAGTCACTTTGCTAAGCACACTTTACAAATATCTCGTTTGAGCCTCACAACAACTCTGAGAGATAGGTGCTACTGTTATCCCCATTTTACAAATGAGGAACCTGAGGCAGACAGTGGTTAAGTGATTTGCTCAGGGTCACAGAGCTACTAAGTGTCTGAAGATGGATCTGATCTTAGATTTTCATAACTCCATGCTTAGTTTTCTCTCCCCTATATCACCTTGATATCTGAGGAGCTCAGAAAAACCTCTTGTGAAAGGTGATATCTGAACCCAGGCTTTGAAGGAAGCTAAGCATTCTAAGACCTGGCACGAAAGCTGGCTTTATGGTTTCAGAAATACTTACAGAAGTTATCTCTCCCTTGATCCCCATGAAAGCCCTGGCAAGGATAATCTCACCATTTTGGTGTGCCCTTGACCATGAACATGCTGCACGTGTTTGGAGGGAGGGAGGAAGGGGAAAGAAATCTGATTTAAAAAAAAAGACTTAAAAAAAAAGGATTAACGTTGGAAACATCTTGTATCCAAGCCCAGATGCCCAAATTCAAATTTAAAAGCTGGATACCTGAGGTAAATGTCTTACAGAAGGAGGCTTCCCTTTGCCAAGGGGCAATCTCAAATTTCTATTGAGTAGCTCAAGACCCACAGTGCTTTGAAACTATGATTTAGCCACCCCAAAGTCCTTTAATTTGTAACTTTCCTGGGACATATATTTTGTGAGTGGCATGAGTTCATCTGAATTTCTAGCAACAACTTTTGCAGGGCATACATAAACATGCACTAAAAACTTCACGAGTAGGTATGGGAAAAGAATTGGGGCGGGGAGTCTGTCCTATTGAAAAGAAACTAGAAAGTGATACCACAAAACAATGTCAATTATTTAAAGGAAATAAATTCTTTTCAGGATAAACTTTGCCTAGAATGGTTCTGTAGTATGGATTTTCTGATAAATTCAAAGGAATTAAGTTGATTTTCTTTTGAGAAATTTTTAGGAACTTCAGAGTACCCACTGGGATGATTAGGAGATACTCCAAACTGAGAATGTTATAGAAACATTGAGAGAAATTTCTGTTCTGGGGGTGGAGGCAGGTATGAGAATTCAGACTATTTGAGGTTGCTAGTCTCCTACTAATGGCTATATCATTAGCTCTTCCAAGAATGCGACCTTAGCTAAACTAGCCCTCTACGTGAATCTGGACTTCACATTTTACCATCCATTGTCAGAATCTCAGTGACCATAACATTTCCCAAACCATACCCTGACCCTTCACTTTCCTATCAGGAAAAAAAAAGTGGTTGTCTTATAAGCCAGCTAAAAAGTCAAATTGAGCCACTCAAATTTAAATTTATAAGAGCTTCATTTAACACACAGTGTATTTTACACACATAATAAAAAACAAATTTAAAATACTCAGTCCCCCCATGAAATTAACTAAGCTGATAAGAAAATGCTGTTTTTCAGGAAAATGAGGTAAAATATTTCTTTCTTTTGGATGCACTGAATCACACTCCACTATAATATTTTAGGAAAATATTAGTTTTAGTGAAATTAATTAATTTCTCTGACTATTCACAGCAAGCAGCCAAGTAATTAGAACTGGGATATGGCTATCAGGCCCAAAGGCCTTATTCTCATTTTTCTCACTGTTTTCCTGCTTTTCAGCGTTTTTTTTCAAACTCTTAATGTAGTAGTTGTTTTTCTAAAGAATGACCAAAATAAAAATGGCAGCACATTTGGGTGTTCCACAGATCATGATATCTGTGTTCTAGGTCAAGCCCTCAATTCATTTCCACATAAATTGTAATGCTCCTGTGTGTATTTTCTTGGATTTAGTTTTTCTGTGTATTTTCCTGCATATTTCTGATTCTGTGTGATCCTGGGCAAGTGGTTTAACCTTGTTGATTCTCAATCAACTCCCTAGGATTTATTTTCTAAGTTGTAATATACGCTCTGTGGTTGGTGGAGAGAGTTCCCATACCAGGAGTTTCTTACTTGAACAATCACAGATCCTTCTCAGGTTTGCACGATGTCATGCATCTCTGGGCTAGTGGGAGAATGATTTTGATATGAAGAAAAGGGAACACTGGAGTCCCATAACCTGTCACTTATTACCAGTATCCCTAGGAGAGTCCTGACTTTTCAGGGTTACAGGGTCCTCAGCAGAAAAATGAGTAGGCTGAACTAGGTGGATGCTGAGTTTCCTTCTAGCTCTAAATGCTTGACCTGGTGAATTTTTTTAACCCTCTGACACCAAGAAAAAAAGTCACACAATCACAGGATCCTAGAGACAAAGCTAGAAGAAACCTCAGAGTCAGTTTGGTCCAGATTCTTGTCCTTTATTTGTGTCCTGGACCCCAAATACAGCCTGGTGATGTCTGCAGGATCCTGCTCAGACTCAGGCTTCTAAGAGGACAAAAGTAAAAACAGAATCAATTTATCAATCAATAAGCATTTATTAAGCACCTACTGCATGCCAGGTGCTATGCTAAGTGCTGAATCACAAAGGAAATCAAATATATTGAAATAGTTATTAAAATAATAGAAAGCAAGCTCACTAGCACTAGATTAAGACCTTCCAGTTCAACTCTGTTAGTTAAGGAGCTTGAGACTCACAGAGATTAAGCTTAAGGCAAAGATAGATTTTCATCTTTTATTCTTAAATCTGACTCTGGCTGGGCAAGACTGAGTCTCTGAAGAACGTTATGAAACAGTATTCAGTTCAACCAACATTTATTGATTTCAGGTTCAAGTGTGTTTTCTCATAGAAGCATTAATATAACTGAAAAAGATAGAAAGTCTATAAAAGGGGCACTCAGGAGAACTTTGGCATTTTTTTTTAATGTGATGAAGCATCCTGTTAATGTCCTTTCATCCATTTGAATGTAAGCTCCCTGGGGCCAAGGTCTGTTTTTCCCTTTCTTTGTATCCCCAGTACTTACCAGCATACAATAGGTGCTTAATAAATGCTTGTTGAGTCATTGACTTGTTCAGTATTGACTTAAAGATGTTTCTAACCCCATGGATTATGTGTGTATTTCTGCTGTTTCTTTCAGGACTGAAGGGTTCCCTCCAGAGACTGCAGCTTGAATATGTGGATGTTGTCTTTGCCAACCGACCTGACAGTAACACACCCATGGAAGGTCAGTCAGTATTACCTGGTTTCAAAGTGACTGAATCTGCTGGACACCCCTGGGCTAGCAGGTCATGGAACCAATTTAGGAGGGGCCAAGTGTATGTGAAGCCATTATTGACCTCAAAGTCTTGTGGGTCCTTAGTACTTACCTATAAGCCAAGGGTTCTTAACTGTGTCTATGTTATAGACCTCGTAGACAGCTCGTAGAAAGCCAATAGGTTTCTTCTTAGAGTAATGGTTGTTAACAGAATCAAAAGAAATGCTAATTTTCACTTAGAGGTTAGTTAAAATAAAGATATATTTTTTATCCCATCCACATTCATGTACTCCCTAAAATCTATCCATGGAATCCATAGGGGCTGGTTTAGGAAGTGCTGTTTCTGACTAAACATGGCATTTTTCTTTAAAAAGAAAAAAAAAGGCAGTAGGAGAGAGTGTGTTTGTTCTCGTTGCCCAATTATCCTGCTCCTTTTCCCTGGTCCATCCTCTTGTTTGTGATTTCCGCTAAAGAAAGAGTCAAATTAATTACCAAGGAACTTTATTATCTAACCATCTTTAGATCAAATTTGGTTCTTCCTGCTCAATAAAAACTTCCCTAGTCCACATTTATTTCTGTTTCTAGTAATGGAAGCTAGGAGCATTTACTTCAAGCAGAAATGCAACAGGAGACTGTTTCTGAGCTCCTGTAATACACCTCCGGGAGCTCAGCAGAGTCAAATCTGGGAATCTCAACTGAATGGGGAAGGAGGAGGAAGGGACTCGCGGAGGACAGTCCACCCTAGTCATGTGCAGTTGAGCCAGCACAGCAGGATGGGCCCAGGTTCCCCTCCAACAACCACTGACACCCCCAGAGGGCTTGGTAATGAGAGAGCCCTGAACCAAAGCTCTGATTACCTACTCCTCATGGAGGGGTTGGCTGGTGGTCTTTAAAGGCTACCATATTATTTCTTTTTCCTTCTATGGCTGTTTTCAACAACAGTAAACATTTGAAAATTCAATTCGATTTGATTTGCCAAGCATTCCTAAGTTTGAGGCCAAGAACGGAGAAAACCCCAGTGTTGTAGAAATGTCCCTCCTAACTCTAGATCTATGATTCTACCCTCAATGACTGCCACATTATCCTGTATACAGTCGGTATTTAATAAGGGTGTGTTGGATTGAACTGAAATGAAATATATAATGTACATGTAATGAGTTTAATGGTTATAATAGAGGTGAGAGGATACAGCTGATTTTGGGGACTGTGGCCTTCCTATGAAGCACCCCATGTAGCATGCAAAAGATAAATCTATTCCTGCCTGGGTACTTTCTGGTTGTCTGAATCTTGGGTAAGTGAGAGTTTGTTGCACGTGAGTGCCTGAATGCCAAAAGAATAACACTGTTAAAAGGAGGAATACTTCTTTTAGACCGATTTGTCTATACATGATCCATGCATGGATTTCGAACGTAAAATATGACACTGTTCTCAATCACATATGTAACTATGGCAATAAAGAGAAATTAGTAAAACCTGCCAAGTAAGCTGCAGCACTGAGGGGTGACTTGGCTGAAGTCACTTGGCTGTTTTATGTAGTGCCTGAATCCCCTCTGGGATGGTGCCAATACAAGTCAATGGATCTGTATTTAAGCTCCCATGTTTCACCGATTCCCCATCTCAGTCTCTGCCCTCCCCTCTCCTAAAGAGAATCCTGTTCTAGGAAGGAGATAAGACAAGTGTGGAAAGAATTAAAGCAGGAGGTGAGAACAATTTTTTAAAAAGTGCAATCTTATAGAGGAAGAAGACATAATGCCACAATCAAGGGAGTCATCCTGGAGGAGAGGTCGTTTATATTCAGCCTTGAAGATTTTGGTGGGCAGCAATGGGAAAGAGGAACTGGATGATCTAGGGAAACTGAGCCCTGAGGGCCTCTGGAGTAACTCAGCATCAGAGATTTAATACAAGTGAATTCAAGAAGAAAGTATTAAGTGCCTGCTATTCACCAGCATTGTGCTAGGTGCACACACACTCACTCACACACACACACACACACACACACACACACACACAGTCAATGCCTCAGAGAATTTACCTTCTATTTTTTGCCATTATGTTTATAAATGCAGAAGTACCTCTGTATTTTCAGGGATACATTTTTGGGATCCCCTCAAACAGGGAAATCATCTGCTATTGAGCTATGCCCTCAATTGGGAACCAAATTCTAAGTTGTTAATTAGAGGTAGATATGAACAGCCTCCTTCATAGAGTGAGTCCTCCATCCTACAGGCAATAAAAAGTACCAGTAAGAGGCAGTAGTGTTTCTGGACTGGGTTTTCAAGACACTGGTGGACTCAGTACATTTGGTAATCTTCCAAATGAGAAATCATAAAGCTACAAATGTTTTCTATGTGTTTCCTGTACCTAATGCCACTGAAATCTGGCAAGATGCCACTGGCTTCATGGGGCATCCTTATTGCTCCAAGTTCATGGTACACAGTAAGGATGCCAAGAACAGTGAGCAATGGGCATTCAGCAGAAGTTGGTCTGGTCCAAGAATATGGCATGCTGTGTCTCGGAAGCCAGGAGTCACCTTCCTCTTCAGGGGCAGGTGATAGAATGGAAAGGAGAGTCCCACCAACACGGTGCCTGATGGCAATTACAGCTATTTGTTTTTGTGGGAGAGAGATTAGCTAGGCCCATCCCTAAGCAATTACTCCTGCTGGATGTGCTCCAGCCCAAGTCTCACGCTGTCCCTAGGAGAACAACACTTGTGCCCTTTGCTTTTAGGATGAATGAGTGTGCTGAGTGTGAAGGCATATGTTAGTTACTTCTTGGATCCCAAGGAGTTTTCAGAAATTGGAACTAGTCTCTGGAAACACATTCTCTTATTCAACCTTTCCACTTCATGTGCAGGGACGACTCTGTCTTTGCTCTCCCAGGGCAGGGTCAGCTACATCTCCCTCATTAGCTTTCTAGGGGTGCCCCTGAGAAGTTGGGGCATGAGTTCTCCAATACTGTTGGCTCAAGACTCTGTTCTGGTGTGTTCTCTCTACTATTAGTAGCCAAATGAACATCAATCAACTTTTACAAAAGGATATTTGACAAAAGGATATTTCAAAAGGAATCAAAGCTATAGCAAGAACAAGAACATAGATACTTCCCTCCAAACATTGGCGGAGATCACTGTACTTCTTTACCCTTGTTTCAGTGGAATTTAGACTTAGAGGACTGAGTTTCTATACAGCATTGTTCCCGACAAGTTCATGCGCTGGGCTCAGAAGGTCCCTCCTTCCCAGATCCTCAGGACTTGGATGCCCAACTCAAAATACCAGCATTGGCTCAAGTGCCAGACCTCAGGGAGCTTGCTCACCCAAGCTTTCAAGGCTCTCAAGGCCATTGCCATCTCCTTCAACCACAATACAAGAGCAAACACCATGACGAAAACTTGAGGGCTGTATTGGGAGACTGGCGGCCTCAAACAGCGAGGACTAGAGGTTCTCGCTCTTCTCTCTGTGGGATACTGCCAGGTAGGAAGACAAATGAGGGGAAGGGACAGGTTCGAACTAACTAATGCCTTTGAAATATATCCCAATTCCTATTATGCTTCTGCTGTCAATCAAAGACACTCCTCCTCACCACGTGGCTAACCAGAACCAGTTACAGAATCTGCACCTTCTCCAAAGTCCAATGGAGATTACAATGACCCAACTCTCTGGGCAGGCTCATAAGAAGTAGTCTTATTGAAACATTCCCAGTTACCTATTCAACAGGAGAAACGTTCTCATAGGGTAGGGCACTAGATGGCGCCATAGTGCAAGCCTGAAGTCAGAAAGACTTAATCTTCCTGAGTTCAAATCTGACCTCAGACTCAGTAGCTATATGACCCTGGCCAAGTCACTTAATTCTGTTTGCTTCAGTTTCTCCATCTATAAAAGGAGTTGGAGAAGAAAATGGCGAACTATTCCAGAATCTTTGCTAAGAAAACACCACATAAGGTCACAAAGAGTTGGACACAACTGAAAAATGGCTTGTGGCAGGTTCAGGGAGGAAAGGAAGCAGATAGTCAGAGTTAGGCAGTGAATTTATGCCTCTTAAAGTAGGAGTGGTGGTCTCTGTATCCTGCCCAAATCCTGAAGAACCTACACAGGTTAATTTTGTTTTTACAAAATTAGAATATGAGCTCATTGGGAGCAGGTTCTATTTTGGTTTTGGCTTTGTGTGCCTAGTGTTCAGAATATTACCTTAGTAGATGATTGTTGAATTGAATTTTTACCTCCTGGAAAGCATTTTGAGTCACTTGAAGAATGGTGTTTTATAAATGAAAAATATACTGATTTAAGGAAACATGTTCAGAGGTGAATGTTCATTAGCTCCCACTTGTTGTCTATTACGGAGTTTAACTAGAGGACTGTGCGCAGTGGAATATTCTTTTACCATCCTGGCAATATGGCATCCCCAGCTTCTTCCTTCACATGTCATTTCCTTGGGTATTTGTGTTATGGTTATTATTGTCAGTTGTGTCCAATGCTCTGTGACCCCCATTTGGAGTTTTTTTAAATATATTCAATTACCTGAAGGATCTATGATTTCATTATTTATCAGCATGTGGGACTCTCCAAGTGAATATTCCCTCCATACAGGCTGGTTTCCACACAGATACACCTTAGTAGGCAAGTCTTAGGGAGTTGTATCTCCTGCATAAAGATGAAGTGATTGACCAGAAAGCATCATATACAGCTAATGAGTAGCACAAATGGGTTTCGAATCCAGGTTTTCCTGACTTTAAGTGCATTACTCTAGCCATTACTGCCAGACTCCAAACTTTTTTTAATCACATGCCCCTATCAGTTAAAAAATTGAGCATGAACCCCCAAAACATGTGACCCTTTGGGGTTTGCTGAGGTGAGGGAGTGATAAGGTCAGTCTTTGGCATTATAAAAATCTCTTTGGCAGCAATGTGGAAAATGAATTGGGGAAGAGGCAGGCTGGAAGTCAGGGGGATCAATCAGGATGTCTTTGTAGTAGTCCTTGTGAAAAGGGATGAGAGCCTGAGTTAGGAATGTGACCTTGTCAGCAGAGAGCAGGGATCAGATGAAAGTCAAATGAAAACAAATGGCACCTGATTAGACATATGAAGTGAGGGCATAAATCTGGTTGAGGAAGGATGTTTGATTGACAGTAATGGAAGAGGGTTGGATTTGGTGGGGATTTGACACAGCCAGGGTGGGGGCAATGGGGAATATGTGGATGTGGAATATAATGTAAAGAGATCATGACCCATCTATGACTTCTCATCCTATGGGACTCACTGTGTTATTCTCCCCAAAACACAAACTGGCGCAGTGGGTTTCCTATTCACAGAATCTTGGCTAAGAGTGGAGTGAAGTGACTCTTGTTGCAGCTGGGTAAATTGGGAGAAAGTGCGTATATTGGGAGTGTTGGAGGAGCAAAATGTTCCCAATAGAAACCATGTTGCTGCTTCTGTGGGTGGGTGCCCAGTAATGGCTGGGTCACAGCTATGAGGAAGCACCAACACCAGCTTAGAAAGGAGAGGGGGGAGTGGAGTGTGGGAAGAGCTTGAATAGCAGAGAGATTGTGTCAGTGTCCAGGGGAAAGTGTCTTGGTGGTGTGGAGGTGAGTCCTGTGATTGGCTAGGATGGGATGCCACCCATCTCCCCATCCTCTTATTGGTTGGTTGTACATTCCTTGGAATGACACCATATGTGTTAGAACTCCCCTGCCCACCTTGGACAGCGCACACCATTCTGCCCCTGCTTGTAAGCACAAACCGGCAGAAAAGCAAGTCTGCTCAAAAGGTTAACTCAATGCCAAACCCAGCAGGGTGGAGAAGGAAGAATGCTTCATTTGTACTATCCAGTCCTCGGGAGCGCAGCCAAGGGGATGTGGTCCTGACAGCCCGTGATAGAGTGTTTACTTGTCCCCTCCCCTTGTTTGTTGGTTTTTTGGTTCACTCAGTAGTAAGTCGCTTTTCTCTTATAGCATCTGCTGGGCCATCTGTCTATGTTACATTCTCTGGCATCTATAGAATATTTTATGATTCCTTGGAAAAATCAACCCAAGTCCTAATTCTTCTCCTTCTCTTCCTCCTTCTCCACCTTCTCCTTCTCTTCTCCCTTCTCCCTCCTCTTCTTCCTCTCCCCTCCTCCTTTTCCTTCTTCTCTTTCTTTTCTTCCTCTCCTCTGCCTCTCTCTTCTTTCTCTCCCCCTTTTCTCCTCTTCTTTCTCCTCCTCCTCCTTCTCTTCTCCTTCTCTTATTTTCCTCCTTCTCTTTCTTCCCCTCCTCCTCCTCCTCCTCCTCCTCCTCCTTCTTCTTCTTCTTCTTCTTCTTCTTCTTCTTCTTCTTCTTCTTCTTCTTCTTCTTCTTCTTTTCTTCTTCTTCTTCTTCTCCTTCTCCTTTTCCTCCTCTTCCTCTCCTTCCTTCCTTCATTCTTTTGTTTTCTTCTTCCTATAGTAGTAAAAGGCCCTCTCTCTGGCTTTAGGTAATGAGTTGTAAACCAGATCCATAAGCCCTTTGAAATTTATGGTTGATCTCTATCAGAGTAAAGGAAACCCTGAGTTGATTCTCAGCCTCCCAGCATTTGTTTCCATCATTCAAACAGTTTCATCCACATCCTCTCCATTCTTCAGCTACATACAGATTTGCTGCTGTATGGCTTCAACATAGCATTACTATTAAAAAAAAGATGACCCTTTCAGGGAGAAATATATAGGGTCATTAAAAGAATTGCCCAATTTCCCTAATTCTATTCACTTAGATTCAACAAGACTTTAGTAAGCATAATGCACCAGGCATTGTGTCAGATGTTTGGAATTCAAAAACAAAAATGAGAATAACTTCTGTCCTCAAGAAACGTATATTCTTCTTTCAAATATGGTCCAAATACTCTATTCCTCCTTTTTAATTCTAGGACTGGGTCATCCAACTGCTGGAGTCACTCCAAGACTTACAGACTGATGGGCCAGTGTTAATGTGCTGCATATAATCATTTGGCCATTAGATAATCTTCATCTACTTGGTTTTTCTAACCTGGCCAAACCCTTGAATAATTTTGAATCTTCTTTAGGAGACTCTGTAATATTCTAGGGTTTTATGTAATCAGCCCAATGTCATCTACAAACATGAACATCTATTGATGATAAGGATTCCTCACCATCTACAATGCAAGCAATCTCTTTTCCATTTGGACTCAAGGCTAGATTAGCAACTTGTTAATGGTGGTTGTGTGATCATGTGATGGATCTGAAAAGAAGGTGGGAAGGTTGAAGGCAGGAATTGAACCAAGGTCTCTCCCAACTCCAGGCTCAGCCCTCTTTCAACTACCCCCACACTACTTGAGTGGTTACCTCTTTGTATTTGTTTGTAGTATTGCTGAGTCTCACATTAATCCTTCCAGTTTACCATTCTTTCTATGACCCCAAAATAAAAGTCTCCAAGCACTATAGGGGTCCTTCAAGGGCAGTTTCTAAGCAAAGTATGCCATATGCAGCTTTTCAGATCAAGGTCAGAAGAGGGTCAACCTTTGAGCTAATTTGGAATGTATCCATGCTATTTTTCTTCTAATATTCCTAATGGAAATGAGCAATCTTTCTATAATCTCCTACTAATTATAGTTCAGATAATCTTATGGATCATGCTGGTCACCATTGCCCCATTCCTCCATCTTCTGAAATTGAAAGGTGTCAAAGTTCTAGGGTATTCAAGGATCTTCTGATGCTTCCATTAACCACATCAACTCCAAAAGCTTTCTCTACTCACATTCTTAAATTTCTCCTAGCAGTCCATGCTTAAGGACTGGATGCACCCTGGCACATAGAACATTCTTCAGATATTCACAAAGAGATGAACTAAAGAGTTACTTTCACTCCCATGCTTCATGCTCCCTTTTAAATAATTCATTTAGAGTCAGTTAATAGTAAGGGTGAAAACAAGTCCCATCTTTATTAAGGAGGAGGTCATATAAGATCAGTCTTGATGCTTTTTATGGACACAACGTGGGCATTTTGTCCTGAAGCACCCATTCATCTGCAACATGGCACAGGGGTTTCAAAGACTGGCCTTAGAGTCCAAGGGTTTGAATCTCATCTTGACTAATTACTGTCTTGTGAGACTGGCTTAATCACTTGAACATTCTAGGCTTAGTTACCTCATTTGGTTTCCTCTAATGTCTCTTCCAGTGCTAAAATTTGTAATCTCTTACAATCTTTTGGCTACCCCAAAACATAGAATGGATTCATGATTTCATTGGCATGAGTATTCCCTCTACTGGTATATAACATAATCCCTCCTAGCCTGTCATTCTGCTTGCTTTTATCCCAGAAGGATCATCTTTTCCCACTTAATTCATGCATTTCCATAAATCCCCCACTAGGGCCTCACATGCTAAAGGTCTTGCATTATCTCAAGGGTACCATTGTAGGAAATGGATCATCTATTCATGGCTTTGTATTCTTGCAGCATGATGGCACACCTCTTTTACCACTCACTCAGCCTTCATGATGTCTTTCAGGACCTTCCCATGCTGTAAGCCTATTCATGCCCCATGATGTATCTTTCCATTGGCCTTTGGGTTACTTGTCATTTTTCTTCTCATGAGATTATGGTATTCTGTGATTCATGGCCATGTAGTCTATCATTTGGGAGATTATTGTTATTGAAGAGATAGATTTTATGGCAGTGAGCAGTTTGGAATCACCAAAACTATTATACAGTTTCCTAGACATGACCCAGATCAACCATCTACTCCTCAGTTCTGGGTTAGCTAATTGTTCATCTATAGCATTTTTATTTTTATAGTATTTATCTTATATGTATATACTTGCACAAGCAAATACAAACATACACACATGATATCTTGGATAGATATTGCATATATACATGTATCTATTGACAGACTGGCTCAATGGGTATCCATCCAGCTGTATGTTATCATCCAGGCAATATATTTTCTTTATCCACTTAGTTTTTTTCAATGTTGATATTTAGTGGATAGAGCATATTGCACTTGATGTCAGGAGGAAATTAATTCCATTTCTGTCTCAGATACTACTAGTTGTGTGATCCTGGACAAGTCACTTAACTTCTGTCAGCCTCAGTTTCCTGATCTGTGAAATGAGGATAATAATAGAATTTACCTCCCAAGGTTGTCATAAGGATCAAATGAGATATCTCAGCTGCCACATGTCATTATTATTATTATTATTGACATTACTAAGAAGGCTTTATATTGTTCCAAGCTCAATGCAGTTAAAACAATGTCATGTGTGAACAGAAACATTTGAAAAGCCAAGATATCTTCCTTGATACTGTTGAACGCCTGGGGCATGTGCTGCCATGCTTTACTCCACATCCTTGACCTCACTCAGCAGTCACTGAACATGATAATCTCCCAAGCTGCATCTGTCATAGAATCAGGTAATGTGAATATGTGCTTCAGAAACAACTTATTTAAGAAGAACCATCAAGGCTACATTTTGTGCCTTTTAGTCACATGCTTGATCTCAAACATCTATGTTAGTAATTAGCTAAGAAGAATCTTTGATTTTGTTTCTATATCAGTTAAATATGTTTTCCAAAGTAGAAACCAGAAGGACTTGGGGTGATAATTATCCTCACTGATTAAGCCACAAAACAATCAGGAAAAACTGAAGAGGCAGAGTACAAAAATGGACATCCTTGAATGAGACATTAAGCATCCCAAGTCAGGTCTTTGGAGACTAAGATTTCATGACCCAACCCTAGGATATGCTATCTGAACCTACCTCCTTTATTTATGATCACTTTTCTTAGAAGACTGAAGAATTGCAGGACGAAGTCTTTCCCTTGAATTCTTGAAGCTCTACTGCTTGTCAAAATATTTGGAAATCTAATTTCATTTTTTCCACTTCAAAAATTGACTTCAGCTTCCTCCATAATGTCCCTTCTTATTTTCTGACATCCACAAATATTTGTTCTCTACTCTGTAACTGGCCTCGTTCCAATTTCCCTTCATGTTTCTGATCCAGTTAAATTCATGTTAGGGTAATTTAGAGAGGGAGCTGGTGTTGGCCAGCTGTCCCCAAGTTCCATAAAATGTCCTTTGTTCTCATCTGCCATAAGCATAACTGCCTGATGTTAGCTCCTTCTCCAGAAGTGGGATGGATAAATAGATGGGTTGAGTTGAATTGAACAGGTGATTTGTAATAGTTTGCACTGCCCCAGAGTATTATATGAGATTAAAATTATCTGAAGCTTTTCATTTCCGACCCCAGCAGTGTGGCTCCCCAGGGGTCCTCATGTCTATCAGATCCATTTAGCCTCTTGGCTTAGGAGGCTGTAACAGCTGAGTTTTAAAGAAATTAATTTGGAGAAAATGATTCCTATCTCTAAGGACAAACCCTAAACCCTACTAAGCTCATGGCAAAAAAGAATCCATATGCAAATATCCCTAAATGAACTCTTTCTCTCCTAGTATGAATGTGAGTGAAATTTGGACTTGCCAATATCTGTTGCTTTGACTCAGCGGATTCTGGTTCTCCTCCTCTCAATATTCCTTCACTGTTCCCTTATTAAGCCTCTTCCCAAATGATGAAACTCATTTTTTCCCAGAGAAAGTATGCCTATAGGGATGGACACTAGAGATTCTTCCAAGATTTTCTTCAACTCTTTAATACCTCATTTTCCCATGTGTCCCTCCTTTCCTCCAGTTAGGGCATATTCCTATATGTTTGAATACACAAAGATTATGTGATTGTGTGGATGTGGGGGAGTTCAGGTGTTGGAATTCCCTTCCCCAAATAGAAAGTGTACCTCAACTTGTGAGTGATAAATGCTATGGAGTGGTCTGAGGCTCAGAGTGTTCTGCCCAAGATCACATGGCTAGAAAGTTTCAGAGATAGGAATTAAATTCATCTTCCTGACTCTATCATGCCATTCTACATCTGTGTTATATATGTAGGAGTCTGGCAAAGAGGAGGTCTTCCAGAATCTGGGTTCCAGTCATGCCTCTGACAAAGACTAGCTGTGATCTTGTGACCCTGGATAGATCACTTAAACTCTTAGACCCTCAGGCAACTCTGTAAGACAGTAAGTGGAAAGGCAGGTGCAGATCTGTATTCGTGGAGAGAGTTTCTGCACTGGGGAACTCCCTGTGCCAATGAAAACCAAGTCTGGACCCCAACACAATTCATTTCTATGGGTACATTTGTAAGAAGCAATGCAGCATAGTAGATAAAGTGCTTGATTTTGTGACAAGGACTCCAAGGTTCAAATTCTCACCTTCCTGTGTGACCATGGGTAAGTCACTTTCTGTACAAAGAGGGACTCTGAGGTCTCTTCCAGCTCAAAATTTATGATCCTATGATCCAGCCAGCCTCCAGTAAAGGCTCTCCTGACCTTAACATTCTTTGTACTGTGGAAGTGACCCAGAGTTTTTTGTTTTTTTTTTAAGCCATGCCAATGAATCCAAGGCCTGGAAAAGTCAGCCTAGTTGTATAGCCTCGACTAGCATGCCTAGTGATAGATTGCATGTCAGCTGTGTGAGGACCAGCCTCAATAATTCAGTGACTCATCACCAGCTTGGCCACAGAGTAATAGATGTTTAAGCCACAGCAACTCTTGAAGGACAACCATCTACTACCAACCACCTCACATGTTAGAGAAGGCACTGGGCAAGTCTCTAAGATCAAAACTTATAGGCAGATCAGGATCTCTGTTTGTGGATGGAGATCCTTTACTAGGAAGAGTGATTAAATCACAGGTTATTGATGTACACACAAGCACTAGACTTGGAGGGAGGAAGACAGGAGTTTGAACTCTGCCTCAGACTAGCTGTGCAACACAACAAATAATTCACTTCCTGGCCTTAGTTTTTTCATCTGTAAAATGAGGATAAAATATATCACCTCCCTCACTGCTTGATTATGAGGATCACATGAGGTTGAGTTGTCCTTTGTTGTCCTTTGTTCTTGAAGACAACCAACATGGCATCACCACGATAAAGTGAAGTTTCAATGTGTCCAACTATGGCTGATCAAACCAGCACGAACTCAGAATGCTCTATCACAGACTGGGCACAGAAAGTCCGTATGAACATTTGGGGTGGATACTCCAAATCTGCGCATCCTACGTTTCATTTGTGCTGTGTCAATTCTGCTTTGCCATAGAGCACAGCGCTCTTTCTGATGTGGGCACACCATACTGAGCAGTCCTGTGCCAGCGTCTTCCATGTCACACAATCAAATCCAAGGTTCTTGAGATAGACCTGGAGTGTTCTTGTATCACTTCTTCTGACCACCATGTGATTGCCTGCCCCATGCAAGTTCTTCATAAAATAGCCTTTTCATGAAGTAATATATGTAAAAAGTGCTATGTGTACCTTAGAGCATTAGATACATGCTAATGTAACAGTAACTAGCACTTATTTTGTGGTTGTTCACTCACATCTAACTCTTTCTCATACCATTTGGGGGGTTTCTTGGCAAAGATACTAAAGTGGTTTACCATTTCCTTGTGCAGTTACTTTGACAGATGAGGAAACTGATGCAAACAGGGTTAAGTGACTTGCCTAGGGTCACACAGCTAATAAGTGTCTAAGGTCAGATTTGAACTCAGGAAGAGGAATCTTCCTGACTCCAGGTCTGATGCTCTATCCTTTAACTATCTACCTGCTCCTGTTAGAGATGATGATGATGACAATGAGGATAATGATGGTGATCATGACAACAGTGATGTTGGTGATGTTGACAATGACAATGATGGTGGCGATGATGATGATGGTGATGATGACAATGACAATGATGGTGGTGATGATGATGATGGTGATGTAGACAATGAGGATGATGATGGTGATGATGACAACAGTGATGTTGGTGATGTTGACAATGACAATGATGGTGGTGATGATGATGATGGTGATGTAGACAACGAGGATGATGATGGTGATGATGACAACAGTGATGTTGGTGATGTTGACAATGACAATGATGGTGGCGATGATGATGATGGTGATGATGACAATGAGGATGATGATGGTGATGATGATGATGGTGATGCAGACAATGAGGATGATGATGGTGATGATGACAACAGTGATGTTGGTGATGTTGACAATGACAATGAAGGTGGTGATGATGATGACGGTGATGATGACAATGAGGATGATGATGGTGATGATAACAATGACAATGATGGTGGTGATGATGATGATGGTGATGTAGACAACGAGGATGATGATGGTGATGATGACAACAGTGATGTTGGTGATGTTGACAATGACAATGATGGTGGTGATGATGATGATGGTGATGTAGACTATGAGGATGATGATGGTGATGATGATGATAATGATGGTGATGACAATGTGACTTGCCTAATCACACAACTACAAATTGTCAAAGAAAGGGGTCAACCTCAGTCTTCCTGATTCCAAGTTTGTCACCCTTCCACTAATGGGACATTACCTCGAATCAAGTGTAAAGGAAATACCAAATTTCCTTTACAAATCACAATAGCACTAGGCTTCATAAGCTGTCTACTTGAATCACACATCCCCTCAGTGCTGTTCCTTCTCTCTTTTTCCTCTTCACACCCTTACAGCATTAAATAAAAGGCAGAAGGGTGTAGGAATGCAAGCCCTATCATTACCAAGATACCAAAATGGAAACGAAGGCGCCTTTGGTCTCCTTCTGCCTGTCATACTCTCCTTCCATTGTTTGCTCTCTACACAGTCACTCTTCACCCTCACCATGAAAAGACTGCTTTAAAACAAAATTTAAGTTGTTTTTCATGAAGAGAGCAAGCTCAGAATTCAGGCTTAAAATTTCGTGTTCAATTTAACTAAAGCTGGGATGAGAGCTTGGGCACAGCACAGCTGTCATGGGAAAAGGCAGAGCTGATTAGTATTCGCAAGGCTGTGGGGTTCTGACTCATGAACTTTCATGTGCGCTGTCATCTCCCTGAAGGATCTGGGGAGTCTGTGACAAGATGAACTTGGCATGCCAAGGGGATGATGTGACCTCCAAGGAATTCGTATTCCATACACGCCATACAGTGGCATAGCACCTCCTCAATAACATGTCTGAGAGAATGACATGACATGACCCAATGCAGAGACTTCAGGTATGGAGAAGGAGTGCAGTGGAGGAGAGGGGAGCAAAACCGTGGCCAGTTTTGTGCCTTCACTGCTGGATTTAGAAACGCCAGGCTATTGCCATAAAGACCAGTGGAAAACTCACTTCAACTGTCAAATGATCTCTATTTCTTGCCTCTTCTTCAACATTCTCTGCCACTCTGAAGAAGATAGTTACATGTCATTGGGAAAAAATAAAATACTATTAAAATTTTCTTTTTTTTAACATAAATTTATTTATTTAACTTTTTACATTCATTTTCACAAAATTTTGGGTTCCAATTTTTTCTCCCCTTTTATCCCCTCCCCCCACCCCAATACACCGAGCAATCTAATTTTCCCTATCTCCAATCTGCCCTCTCTTCTGTCATCCCTCCCTTCTCTTGTCCCCATCTTCTCTTTTGTCCTGTAGGGCCAGATGACTTTCTATTCCCCATTAACTATATTTCTTATTTCCTAGTAGCAACAACAACACTAAACAGTTGTTCCTAAAACTTTGAGTTCCAAATTCTTCCCTTCCCTCCCTCCCCACCCATTCCCTTTGGGAAAGCAGGCAATTCAATATAGGCCATATCTGTGTAGTTTTGCAAATGACTTCCCTGATAGTCGTGTTGTGTAAGACTGACTGTATTTCCCTCCATCCTATCACTGTTTCTATTCTGTCTTTTGATCCTGTCCCTCCCTGAGTGTTGACTTCAAATTGCTCCCTCCTCCCATTGCCCTCCCTTCCATCATCCCCCACTTGCTTATCTCCTTCTCCCCCACTTTCCTGTATTGTAAGATAGGTTTTCATACCAAAATGAGTGTACATTTCATTCCTTCCTTTAGTCAAATGTGATGAGGGTAAACTTCATGTTTTTTTTCTCAACTCTCCTCTTTTTCCCTCCACTAAAAAGACTCCTGCTTGCCTCTTGAATGAGATATAATTTACCCCATTCCATTTCACCCTCTCTCCTCCCACTACATTTCTCTCTCACTGTTTACCTTAATTTCTTTTAAGATATGGTCCCATCCTATTCAATTCACTCTGTGCTCTCTGTCTCTGTATGTGCGTGAATGTGTGTATGTGTGTGTATGGTCCCACCAACTACCCAGATACTGAAAAGTTTTAAGAGTTACAAATATTGTCTTTCCATGTAGGAATGTAAACAGTTCACCTTTGGTAAGTCCCTTATGACTTCTCTTTGCTGTTCACTTTTTCATGCTTCTTCTCATTCTTGTGTTTGAAAGTCAAATTTTCTTTTCAGCTCTGGTCTTTTCATCCAGAATGATTGAAAGTCCTCTGTTTCATTAAAAGACCATTTTTTCCCCTGAAGTATTATACTCAGTTTTGCTGGGTGGGTGATTCTTGGTTTTAGTCCTATTTCCTTTGACTTCTGGAATATCCTATTCCACACCCTTCGATCCCTTAATGTAGAAGCTGCTAGATCTTGGGTTATCCTGATTGTATTTCCACAATACTGGAATTGTTTCTTTCTAGCTGCTTGCAATATTTTCTCCTTGACCTGGGAGTTCTGGAATTTGGCCACAATGTTCCTAGGAGTTTCTCTTTTTGGATCTCTTTCAGGTGGTGATCGATGGATTCTTTCAATACTTATTTTGCCCTCTGGTTCTAGAATGTCAGGGCAGTTTTCCTTGATAATTTCATGGAAGATGATGTCTAGGCTCTTTTTTTGATCATGAGTTTCAGGTAGTTTCATAATTTTTAAATTGTCTCCCCTGGATCTATTTTCCAGGTCAGTTGTTTTCCCATGAGATATTTCACATTCTCTTCCATTTTTTCATTCTTTTGGTTTTGTTTGGTGATTTCTTGGTTTCTCAGAAAGTCATTAGACTCCATCTGTTCCATTCTAATTTTGAGAGAACTATTTTCTTCAGTGAGCTTTTGAACCTCTTTTTCCATTTGGCTAATTCTGCTTTGGAAAGCATTCTTCTCCTCATTGGCTTTTTGAACCTCTTTTGCCAATTGAGTGAGCCTATTTTTCAAGGTGTTATTTCCTTCTGCATTTTTTGGGGTCTCCTTTAGCAAGGTATTGACCCATTTTTCATGCTTTTCTTGCATCTCTCTCATTTCTCTTCCCAATTTGTCCTCCACCTGTCTAACTTGATTTTCAAAATCCTTTTTGAGCTCTTCCATGGCCTGAACCCACCTGGGATGTCTGGGATACAGAGGCCCCGACTTCCACGTCTTTCCCTGATGGTAAGAATTGTTTCTCGTCATCAGAAATGAAAGGCGGGAACATCTATCCCCCAAGAAAGTAGCCTTCTATGGTCTTATTTTTCTTCCCTTTTCTGGGCATTTTCCCAGCCAGTTACTTGACTTCTGAGATTCCTGTCCACCCCTGCCTAGATCCGCCCAGCTAGTGCTTGGGGTCTGAGATTCAAATGCTGCTCCCCAGCCTCAGGGCTTTCAGGGGGGGTGTGGGGCTGCTATTCAATGTGAGCTTAAGTTCTGGTGCTGGGGTGGGGGCAGGGCCCCCTCCCAGGCTCAGTTCCCTCAGGGGGTTTATGCAGAGACCTTCGGTAATGGCCCTGAGCTCCTGTCTGCTCCAGGAGTCCTGGGCTGCCACTGCCTCTGCTGCTGCCTCCCGAGGGGGCCCAAGTCACAAGACACCCTGCTCCCCTCTCAGCCAGCTCAGACGTCTCTCTCACTGACCTGTAGTGCCTGTGGGTGGAGGGACCTTCGTGGCTGCCGGAGGTTCCGTCCCTGGAGCCTGCTCGGATCTGCTCCTCTCTGCCACGCAGCCAGGGCAGCACAGGGATGGACTCCACATCCAGTGTGCGACGGATCCCTGGGGATGGCTTTCCAGGGCTCTGTGGAACGGAAATCTCTTCCACTGTGTTTCTATGCAGCTTGCAGTGCTCCAGAATTTGTGGGGAGTTCTTTTTACAGAAAATTTATGGGCTGTGGGTTCGGAGCTAGCATATGTGAGTCTTTCTACTCCACCATCTTGGCTCCTCCCCCTGGGCATTTCAAAAATTTTCAGAAAAAAAAGAAGTTGGGGGTTTGTCTTTAGATTAAGAACTTTATGTTCTTCTATCTGAAATGAAATAATGAGCTCTACATATACACATACACGTATAATACATATACACATGCATATAAATCAGAGCTTTAATATACATATTTTACACATGGTATGTATATTTATATGTATATACATGCACGTGCATATTTCTATATACATTTAAATAGACAGATGATAGATGTATAGATAACTTCAGTAAACCTCTGATTTCTGACATCAAACATCATATAATAATATAATAATAGCTAGCATTTATATAGAACTTTCAAGTTTGCAAAACACTTTCGTTGCCTTACTTGATCCTGTGAGACTGATTCTATTATTAATCCCATTTTACAGATGAGGAAACTGAGACTGAGGGAAATCAAGTAACTTCCCCACAGTCACACAGCCAGTAAGTGTCTGAGGCAGGACCATAAGTAGAGTTTGACTGAATCTAGCTGCTGAGCCATCTAGCCAGACCTATGCTCTCCAGAGTAGAAAAATGCCCAACTGCACCATTTTCACAAGTAGCACCAAGTTACCAGTGCTCTCTCAATTGCCAAATCAAATGACCTTTGCTCAGTCCTTATACGTCTTGACAGCTGCCTTTGACGATGCCCTCCTGCCTGTCCTCTTGAACTCTCTCTTCTCTGGAGATTTTTATGTCACTGCACCAGATCTCCTCCTACTTCTCCGACCACTCCTTAGTCTCCTTTGCTAGATCTTTATCCAAGTCACCCCTGCTCCCTGGGGAGAGGCATCCCCCAGCTCTCTGTGCTGGGGCCTCTTTTCTTCTTCCTCTATGCCAATTCACATGATGAGCATATGAACTCCCATGGATTCATCTGTTGTCTCTACAAAGATGATTTCCAGATCAATTTATCTAGCCATAACCTCCCTCTTGACCTCAAGTCTTGCATGTACAACCACCTGTTGGTTGTATATGCCTGAAGTAGATGTGTGATAGACGTATTAAGTACAACATGTCCAAAATAGAACACATTGCTTCCCCCCCTCCTCTTCTGGACTCCTCTATTCATGTCGGCGCATGACCATCCTCCAAGGCACCCAGTCTTCCAACCTTGGTTGTAGATTCCTCACTCTCTCATCACCCGTATCCAATCAGTGGCCAAGTCTTATCATTTCTACCTTTGTACCATCTCTCCTGGGCAGCGCCTTCTCTCCTCTGACACTGCACAGAACCTGGCACATAATAGGTGCTATATAAATACACTTTCCCTAGAGGTGCTAAAGTACCTATGCTATTGCTGGTGTTGCTAGTTATTATTCCCGTTTTATAGGTTAGGGAAGAGGCTCCAATGGGTTTTAGAAAGAGCTTCTCTTTGATCTTTATGAAGACAGTCAGTGGTACTATGACAGATCTCTAATATCATTAACGTGAGTATCCCTTCTAAAGATACATACCATAGCCCAGACTGTCTTTCTCATCCAATGGAGCTCCAGCCCATATGACTGAGAAGAAGTTCTCCCTCCCAAGAGGGATCCACCCTGTGTTTCAGGACCTTATTCTGGATTTCCTGGCACTTTGTAGTATATGGAGTCATGCCCTAATGGGTGATGCCATAATAATGACACCACCTATTTGTTGTCTCTTGTTCTTGCGACATGAATGCCCTTTTCCATTCCTTGTTCTATGTCTCTGGATGGTCCCTTGTAGGTCACTTCTGCTGTCCATTTCTTCACTGGTAATACGTTGTAGTCTGCTCACATCTACCCATAGTCTGTCCATTGTCTGCAGGGTAACCTAATCCAGTGAACTACATAAATTGGTGCTTTTATTAAGAGTGTATTATTTGACAACTGAACTAGCAGAGTAGACAAAGAGCTTCATGGCACTGACCTGGGACCCAAAAGCCCGGGTTCAAACACTTCCTTTGATAATTACTACTTGAATGACCTTGAGGAGGTCACTTCTTTCCAATATTCCTATTCCTATGTCTGTTTCATCATATACAAAATGAAAAGGTGGGAGTAGGTAGCATCTAACTCATATCTAAGATCGGATGGTACTAAGTGTAAGAGCTTGGGCTTTGGTTGGGCTTGGGCTGAGTCCTTCACATGTCCATGTAGTTTGAGTTAGAAAATGGTTGTTTGAGGTGGGGCTTCATGGAGAGAGCTTGCAAGGATTCCACAGAAAGAGGAAGGCAGGTGGTGATTCAGTGAGAGTGCACAGGAAAGAAAGTACTCTTAGGCGAGTGCCAATGGATGCGATCATAGGCAGAAGTCTGAGTCCTTGCATGTCTCCTCTATACAGAGTACAGGAGGTTCCAAAAACCTGAGTGTGGTATTTAGATATCAAAGTTTAAACATCCAAAAGCTCTGAGCTACTAAAACTATTAAAGACATTACAAATTGAAGAATCTCCAGAAGAGAGCAACCTCTAAAGATGCTGATGGGTATCTGATGCATGAAATAGGGGAAGCAAATGGGGGAACTGGCTGTTTGCTCAGGAGGAGAGTCTCAGAGGTAGACACTTTTGAAGATCCGTGGTATAGAAAAGAGATTAGGTTTGTTCTCTTTAGCCCCAAAGGGCACAATCAAGGGTAATTTGTAGAAACCTCAAAAAGGCCGACGAAGGCTGGATACTAGAAGAATTATCCCCAGGTGGAAGGAGCTGCCCCTGGTCATGCCAGATTCCCTTTCTTGGGAGGCCCTCAATAGGAGGATCAGGTATATTGTAATGAGGATTCTGTTTTGTGTATAATTTAGACTAAGGGACAGCTAAGGTTCCTCCCAACCCTAAAAGTCTGTGATTCTGAGGCTGGGGTATTCCATGATTCACAGGCATAGAATATCGCCGAAAGGATATTGGTATTAGAAAGACAGTCTTTGTTTTGGGGAGAAGTTGAGGTGATTAAACACACTGAGCAATTTCCCTATATAACCCTGTACCTATAGGTATAGGTAATCAACCTACTCTTCCTCCCATTCAATTCTGGGCCTTCTGCAGTTCATTGTCTATCTCCAATGTCTTTCCAAGGTATATGGGTCAATTAATCAATCAACATTTACGTGCCTGCTATGTGCCAGGCACATATTAAGTGCTAGGGTGGTTTTATCCAACTATGTGTCATAGTCTGGACAATGAGATTCTCCATCCATTTGGTCCCTTTGGCTGGATGGAGAGCTAGGCTTGATTATTTTGAGATTATTGATCTCACTGAAGAGGCTTCAGTGTGATCTTCTGGAGTTTCTTGCATCCCACTAACAAGAACATCTGGAGAACCTGTCTCTAGCAGATCTCTTTTCCCTTGGGATGCTATTTCTACCTGTCACAGGTAACTGTCAATGGTGAGCATGGATCCTGCTTCCATGCTTTGCTTGATAGTTTAGTCAGAGGGATGTTGAACAAAGTCATCACTTTTGTTGGACTTTTCAAGAAGCCTTTTATTATTTTAATGCATGCTTGGGTGACAGACTTAGGAGGAAAGTCTTTAAGGTACCATATTGAATGTTAAAACTGCCTGGAGTCAACTAGTGTCTCTCGAATTTTAAATGGAAATGAATAAAATCTCACAAGAATGACAGGGAGGAAGGGACTCAGCCGCATAGGTTCCTGGATCCTCAGCGACAAGTTTCAGTATTATACTGGGTAAGATGAATCCTCCTCTCTCCCCAAACAGAACCAGGATACCAAAGGAGTTCCAGCAGTTCCATTCTTGACACTGAACTAATTGCCCATCTCATGTGGGCATGGAAATGGATTTGCTGTAGAAAATTTCATTTGGTCTAATGCTTTCTTCTCTTATGTCTCAGGCCAAGGGGCTTGCTTCCTTTACTAGTTCAAGAGAAGATGCTGATGGGCCCCCAGCCAGAAAAGCGGATAACCTAAGCAGTCCCCATCAATGAGCTGTGTAATCCAGGGAGGAGCTGTCCTCCAGGCCTACTAAGTCCCCCTGAATGCTTAATCATTATGATGTTGATACAAGTCCAAAGCTGGTGACTGAAACTCCAGCCTACATTGACTGAGTACTTACTGTATGCAATTCCCTGTGCTCAAGGAAGGGGAGATTGTAGAAACTTAAACACAACTCAGTCATTATTCTCAAGTTTACAATCTAATGATGGCAAGTGTGCTAGGACCAGTGAATGATAATAATAGTCAGTATTTATATTGCCAGGTACTAAAGCACTAAGTGCTTTATAATGGTTATTATCCGTATTATCAGGAAACTAAGGCAAACAGAGGTTAAGTGATATATCCAGGATCCCATAGCTATTGAGTGTCTGAGGATGGATTTGAACTCAGGTCTTCCTAATTCCAGACCCAGAAGTTTATCTACTGTACCAACAAGCTGCACAAATAACTGAGATATTAGAGATAATTAGAGATCCATGCAAAATGCTAGGAGAAATATGTCATATTGTATTATATACATATATATATATATATATATATAATATGGAAAGAGACAGACAGACAAACAGACAGAGAGAGAGAGATAGAGAGACAGAGAGAGAGAGAGAGAGAGAAATTCAGGATTTTTCCCTGGAGGGAGGGGATTGGGTCTGGGAAGGCTTCCTGAAGTAGGTGGATCTGAGAGAAAACTAGAAGAAAAAGAGGTACTTCTACAGGTGAGGAGAGAGTCCATTCCAGGCATGGAGGATACATAAGGAAAGGGACAGACGGGAGAAGCCACAGCAAGAATGGGAAGATGGAGAGCAGGCCATTTTGACATCAACACAGAACAGATGAAGGGAATGCTACAAGCTAAGGCTAGGTGAGGAGTTAGAGACAGAATGTAGAAGGCCTTGAATGTAAAAGTCAAGACTGTGACTTTTATTTGGTAGGAAATCAATAGCCCACCAAATGATTCCAGGGTCTTCAAATTAGTGATTTCCAGTTGGGTGGGACTCTAAAGGTCATCAGATGCAACTCCCTGATTTCACTCAAGAGGCCATGGAGGTTAAGTGATGTAGTCAAGGTCATACAAGCAATAAGGGAGAGAGTCTAGATTTGAATCCAGGATCCCTGATTCTAAGCTCAACATGAAAGTTGAACATGTTTTTCACTATAGAACCAAAGATTTTGCCAGGAGGAGAGTGGCATGACCATGGCATCAGAAAGGTTACCTGGGCAGCGGTGTAATGGAGTGATCAGAGAGAGGACAGACTGGTCACAAGAACTATTAGAAAGCTATCACTATAGAGTCTGAGTGACAAGGAGAAATGGAAGCATCTCTACTTTATTGAGTTGACTTCACTTTTTAAATGGGATAATAATTTTTAAAACCATTCATTGGACAACTTAATTGTTTTTGTAATAAACAGTTGTGTTAAAGTTCCCAAACCTATATGACCTTCTGCCCCCTTTCAAAAAATATATACAGCTCTCTACCTTGGAATCTACTTTCTTTAACCATTTAATGGAATTTTTTTTTTGAAATTTGCATCATTTCAAACTACTTCCACCCCTTGTATCATTCCCCCCCAACCCCCAGGGGTTGATATTGCCTGCTTTTGTAATCTGTTAGACAAAGGTCCATAGGCAAGTCATTTGATTGGCAGTGGTATAGGTAATCCTTTTGGGATTTAAGGCCTGGCCAAGCCTCAAGTAGAAATACAGCCCCTCCCCCCATATGAAAGACAAACAAGGCAAGAGAGTTCAGGGTTCAAATCTCATGGATCAGATACCACATTTGGTTCTACCGCTTTCAGGTAAAGGGATTAAGCTTCTTGGGACACTGTGTGAGTGAACTTCACCATCCCTAAGGAAATGCTCAGTTAAAACAACAGAACCCCAAAGCCAAAAGTTAAAAAGAATCACAAAATAAAATACTCCATAAAATACTCTTCTGTTCTGAGCCTACCAGCTTTCTCAAAGAGAACATTGCCAGTAAGTGTCTGTATATGGGAGAGGCAGCATCATGTAACTGATTGGACTGGAATGAAGTAAACCTGAGTTCAAATCCACCCTCTTTTACTAGTCAGCTGTGGGACCCTGGACAAGTCATTTAATCTTTATGGGTATGAGGCTCATCAAATCATAGTTCTATAGCTGGACAAGCCCCCAAAGACATCTGGACCATTGTGCAGGTGGGAAACTGAGGCCCAGAAGGCTTAAGTGACTTACTTGTTCAAGGTCTTACAGACAGTAATGATGTTGGACATCAAACCCAGGCCTGCCAATTCTAACTCCAGAATTCCTTCCACTAGGATGTTGGGAATAATAAAGGACCCATCTCCCAGGGTTGTTGTGAAGATAAAAAAGATATTTGTAAATCACAATATGAATCTCTTGTTTTTATATGATTACTAAGCCTTAAAGTTCTGGATAGACATTATCAGGTATTATTATTGTGAATTCTGAATCACTTGATCTGAATCAAGTGATCTGAATCACTTGAGCTAAATTGTAGTCTGAAAGGCAATGGAACTCTCAACTTGAGAGGCCACTCTGATGGAGGTAAATAATTGGATTGTACATAAAAGTATCCTTCCTGCTTCAGGTTCCTGGCAGGGCCCTGATAAGATAGGGTCAGATATGAGGCACAGTCAGCAAAAACAAGATGAAGAGTCAAGAGGACAGCTACACTATGGTGACTAAAGATGGGACCTGACTGTTTATTTAGTCTCAGTTTCCTGCTCTATGATTTGGAGGTGGTGCATACTACCTAATCACTGACTCTGGAGTCAGCACAACTGGGTTTGAATCCCACCTCTCATGACCTGTGTGATCTTGGGCAAGTCCCTTCACTGCCTCAATTTCCTCATCAGTAAAAAGAGGAGATTAGACTAGATGGCTTCCAAATTCCTCTCTCTTCTCTTCTAAATATACTATCTTAGGAGTGTAACATCCCGAATTTATGAAACTTTGGTGCTCAATAAAAGCAAAGAACAGATTTAGCCTGAGATCAGACTTCCCCAGAGGTGAGTCCTGGAATTCCAGGACTGTCACTGGCACCATGAGGATGGCCCCAAGTTAGATTCTCAATCAATTGGGCAAATCATGAATTTCAACAAGTCTTTATTATGGACAAGATGTTGCTCAGCACCAGGGCTACACAGACAAAAGTGAAACCATCCCTGCCTTCAAGAAACTTATATTCTCTTGGCAGAAAACAACATTTATACAGATCAGTAAATTATACAAAATAAATAAATCATTTCCAGAGGGATGCAGCAAACCTCTAGCAGTAGTGAGGATCTAGGAAAGACTTCTTTAAGAGGCAGAACCTAAGCTGAACCTTGATTCCATGAGGCATCAGTAAGTTCCAAGAGCATTTGGAGTACAGAGGTAGGATGACAGAATAATTCTGTCTGCAAACAGCAAATAGGCTCTAAACTTAGAATTCATGAGGGGCAATAATGGCAAATAAGTCTGGAAAAGTAGCTTAAAGCCAGTCAAGCTATAGCACCATTTTCAACTGGATTTTTTGAAAAATGCTAAATGCTTTCCATTTTGAGTTTACAAATTTTCCAATCAAATTGCTTCGATATTCCTGACATCAAATAGTCTCTGTGTTCAAATCATCAGAGCTTAGGCTTGGAAGATTGCCTGGTATGTATAAAACTTGCCAAAAGAAACCTACAGCAGAAGGCCTGTGGAGGTCCAGTATAAGAAATATGGTATATCTAAGGAAAAAGGCACTGCCTAATAATTTCAGTTGATTTTCTTATCCACAATTTCCTATTTTTTAAGTGTATCAGAATTCTAACTGCCCATCTGCTCACTAATACTGCAGATGTGAATGTATTCAATAATCACTTTGTGATGAGTATGGATTGATGGATGCTTCATTTGGATGGGAACCAACACTGTGCACACTGACTTTCTGTTTTTCTCTTTTGGGAGAGATCGTGGCTGATCCATGATATCATTGATGGCAGGATGCTCCCCACCAAAGCAAGCTCCAATCCTTTTATCCCATATCTTTCTTCTTTTCAAATTGATGTCTTTCGCGCTTTTAATTCATCACAATTATTTCTGTCTAAAACCCCACATTGAATTCTCCTTTCTACCAACAATAACAAGAGAAAGTTAAGGAAAATGATGGGAAATAGACCTAGCTTATTACCACTCACTTCAGTGATTGCACCAGCTTCCTTATAGGTCTTCCGAACTCCAGTTCCCTCTCCTCTCCAAATCATTTACCATATCACTTTCAATATAATCTTTCTTACTCATACATTTAATTATGTCACTCTCCTGCTAAAAAAAAACAAAAACAAAACAAAACTCAATGGCTCCCAATTGAGGTAGCTGGGTTGCACAGTGGATAGAGCACTGGACCTAGACTCAAGAAGATGTAAGTTCAAATCTGACCTAAGACACCTACTAGCTGTGGGACTTTGGGCAAGTCACTTAAGTTCTGTTTGCCTCCATTTACTCAACTGTAAACTAGGAATAGTAGTATCACCTACCTCTCAGGGTTATTGTAAGGATCAAATGATATAATATTTGTAAAGTGCTTAGCATGACAGGTACTTTAAAAATCCTTATTACCTTCCTCCCCTTCCCATGGTCTAGTGATTCAAGTCCAGACTGCTGCCTGTGTGTACAGCCTTTCATAAATTCGACACCCTCTGCCTCTATAGCTTTGTCTCAGCACTTCTGCTCCCACTCTGTACTTTCAACAAGTCAGACATTTCATCCACAGAATCAAAAGATTGGACATTGGGAAAGGGTCTATACAGACATGGTTCCAATGCATACATGAAAAGAATCCCTACTGTATGTGATAAGTGGTCATCCAATCCCTACTTGAAGACCTCTGAGAAAAGGAAGCCCAATACTTCTCAAGGCAACTCATTCCACTTTGGACAGGTCACACTGTTACAAAGTCTTTTTCCTTACATCAAGTCTAAGTTTTCCTCTTTTATACATTGCTCCTCTTTCTGCCTTCTGGGACCAGACAGAATGTTTAATCCCTCTTCCATCTGATAGCTCATCAGATACCTGTCTGCCACACATAGCACACTCAGATCTCCATGCCTTCACTAGTGCATGCCATATCCTCTATCTGGAATAGGCTCTCCCTTAACACTTCTTCCCCTGATGAATTCCTATCCACCCTTTAAAACCCAACTCAAACTCTACTTCCTCCAGAAAGCCTTCCATAATCCCCTCAGTATAAAATGACCTTCCTTGTCAGAACACACATAGCATTTTGTTTTCCAACACTTCAATGTACACACCATAATATTGTATATTTTATTTTCCACTATTGGTGTTGCACATCTCCTAACTGACTTAAACTCCTTGACAGAAGGGGCCAAGACTTTTCTAAACTTTGTATATCATCCAGTATCTAAGAGAGTTGTCATCAACACAGTGGGACCTTAGTAAATATTTGGTATGTTGCGTGGTGTAGTATGGTATGATATTAGCAAAACATGCCTTTTTCCCTGCCCATCTCCAACCCATACCTTCCCCAGGAATAATCTGGGTATTAAAAAAAAAGCATGAATAAGTGTTCCAGAATGTCCATTTTACGTTTCACAAAGTTTTCTTTGTTAGCTGTGTTATTCAATGTGACATGAGCCCTAAATTTGTGTGCTCATGTGTATGCTAGGAATATCCTATGCAAAAATTGTGGTCTTCTTATTAAGATTATATCTCTCCAAGGAGTGATCTGCCCTTTGGCTCTATGCTACCTGTAAGAGCTAACAGTTTTTAACTAAGTTTCATGATACTGGTTTTTTTCACTGCTGACTTAGAGGCTCTCAAATTAACTTACTCTTCCATCATAAAAATAAGATGTTCATTGTGGTTTTATAGAAGCTAAAGTACTTTGCAGACAGAAACTCATTCCTCCACATAGCTCTGGGCTCTAAATAGGAGACATCCACTTTATAGTTTAAAATTTGATTATAATTCCTTATTTCATAAATGTTGAAAATGGGCACAGATATGAGGTAACTTGACCATAATCACAATAGATGAATGATTTTTCTCATTTGCAAACCACTAAAAAAAATTGTTGTGACTGCAGTCCAAATAGAGGCTAATTTCCATAGGAAGATATATTCTTAATCTTAAAATTAAATATAACAATTCCTGCATTAAAATCCTATTAGTTGTATTGTAAGGAGCAATAAGTAAGAATCTTTGTCATAATTACAGCCACAGTATGAGTATGTGAAATATTGAGGAAACACTGGTTGCCATGGGAGAAGGAGCAGGAAAAAGATGTAAGCTAAAGAAGGAAAAGGAAAAATGAATTGTGAATAGGGTCACAGATTGGAATTGGGAAGGGGAAATTTAGAAAAATCTGAAGAGCAGTTGAATAAGAAGACCATGTGATATTCAGAGGATGGTAGGTGACATCTTCTACTTCCATGCTTCATTGGAGTTTCTCATTTGTTACATGTTGTAGTCTGTCCATAGCCATGTGTCTCCCTGTTGCCTTCTGAGTTGTATTCATTTTTATTTATTTGTAAGCTATTAAGTGCCATGTCTTGTTGCCATATAGCAATACTTACAAAATATTGGTATGAACAAAATCAGTTTTTGTTTTCATGGAAAACTTGGGATCATTAAAGATCTTTGCAATTCTCAGAAACAATCTAGCCCACTCTCCTCTTCCTTTTCAACTCTGAATCCAATTGATTGATTGATGTCCCCCATCTATATACAGATGGACAAATTCTGTAGGTTGTTCATCCATGTGCATGTCATAACATGAGCCATAAGTATTTTTCATCTACTAGGTCTTTTCTATGTGGATGACCAGGCCAGTCTCCTTTGAGTGAGTCCAGATCTCTTCTAAGAAGTTCTCTAATGCCCTGATGACATGATGTCATCTACAAGAGAAGAATCTGGAAGAATTCGTCATTGACATGAAACTTTTCAACATTGGTTCTGTGCTAGATTTTTCCCATAACAATAGTGAATATATTTGACCAGTGTACCTCTCATTTTACACCTCACCTGATGTTTGTGATCTGAGGATCCTCGAACAGAATAGTCTGTACTATCTTTCAAGAAGTCTTGAATTATTTTGTTGTAAAGATTGGAGACACTTTGCTGTAAAGAAGCCAGCAGGGTTAGGTTGAGTCATTCTCCCAAAATGAATGAGATAACATTTGTAAAGAAGAATTTGGCATCATGTGTAGCACATGGTACTTACTGTGTAAGTGCTTATTCCCTTTCTCGTCACTTTTTGGCCCGCAACAAACAAGCAGCACAATGATATTTTATATTCTCTGCATCTTTCACTTAATTGCAAATTTTTTAAAAAAAAAATTGTTGAGTGTAGCTTTCAAAACCCTGCTAGTTTTCTACTGATACCCTCATCAAGGATGTCCTTTATTTTTTAATAGATGAACCTTGTAAGATTTCATACAGATCAGACAATAGGCATATAGATGTTCTCCCAGCCTTCTTTTGGGGGGGCATTAGAAAGGTCCAATATTTTTTTCTACACCTTTTTTATCATCCCTTCTTTCAGATATATTAGATATCAGTCCTTTGATGTCCTACACTTGTGTTATATCTAACACAGATGGGGGAACACAGACATCCTCTTCATACACTTGGTCCAGTACAGCTGTTTTTCCCATCATGGTTCCTCTCAGCGCCATTTCTACCTCAGCTATAAGCGTATCTGAAACCATGTTGTTATGGTTCAATGATGGTGGTTCCACTTTTCGTCATGGATGAAAAGAAGTTTGTTACGACTCTTCTAACAAATCTTTTCTATTTTATTCTGTTCTCCTCTTTCCATTTTCATCCTTAAATCCTCTTGGATAATTTTCCTCAGTTGCTACACTTTCTTCAAAGTGGTTTAACCCTCCATCAGTCATGCATCGTACTTCCTCCTGAAAATCTATAAAGGAACTTACATTTATGTGCATTGTTGCCTTTGGAAGGTGTGATGTAAATAAGTATACAAGGCACTCTGCAAACTTGAAATTACTAATGTGAGGTCCTATTATTAAAAATGATTCAAGGAAAAGAGCCTTCAAACAGAAGGCTCTCAGAAGGTTAAGACTAAAGAGGGGAGAAGGAGGTGATGGACTTAAGAGATGAGGAGAAAACAGAAGATAAGAAAGTATTTTGTAGGGAAAAAATTAGGAAAGAAAGTAATGAAACAAAGTACAGGTCATTGAGAGGAGGGCAAGGAAGTTGGGGTGCAACTCAAGGTTCTAATGAACCAAGAAGCAAAGCAACAACCATGGAATTGTGAATCAGAATTGAGATGCCTCCCAAAAGCAATTATCTATGTCAATTCTCCAACACAGACTAGAAAGAAAAAAGGGAACTGAGGTTCTCACTTTAGCAAATATGGAAAGTAAGTATTATTTGGAGTGAACTGCACGAGAATGTGCAGTCCTTAAACTCTGGCCAAAGGGACTGTACTTGTGCACAAAGCTCCCAATAGTCTTTTTTCCTAAGAGAAAAGATGTATGGGCATCAGGAAAATGGAGGACTGGCTTCAATATAAAAACAAAAGGCGAAAGGGGGCACAAAAAGGCAGATGAAAATCCTGATCTATGTCAGGAGAAAACATGGTGAAATTGTGTTCAAGGAAGGAAGGAAGGAAGGAAGGAAGGAAGGAAGGAAGAAAAGGAAGGGAAGAAAGAAAAGGAAGAAAAAAAGAAAAGGAAAGAACTCTGAATCCTTGGAGAAAGAAACAGATAAAAAGCCTCTTCCTCATCAGGAGATAGCTAGAGATTGTGGAGAAGAAGCACCTGTTTGTCCTCTGAAGAATGATGGTAGGTGATAGACCATCCCGTAAAGGCACTTTGAGGAAGATACATAAAGGTGGTTGCTGCCTTCCTACAAAAGCTGTCCAGAGGCACTCATAAGCCCCCAAACAACAAAACAGAGGTCTCTGTCTCCCTGGAATGTGTGTGTAAGACTTGACAGATGTAAAGACAGATGATTGCCACCCACTTCTGGTGATTCACATATACACAAGTGATACTGCCAGAAGGAGCCTAGAAATCTTCCTGAAGTCTTGAGTAAGAAGCTGAAGTCCACAGGGGCACAAGTGGGTGATTGTAGTACAAGTCTGTACCAAAAGAAGACAAAGGATCTGTGAGAGAGGCAGATTTTGGAATTAAATAACTGGTTTAAAAGACAGTGTCTGAGAGCAGGATTTGGATTTCTGGATCACAGAATAAAATACAGGAATTACAGGGTCCTGTCCAAAGATAGTCAGGCTAATATCTAACAAAGGCTAGAAAGAATGGACTTTTGCAAATCTAATCAAATGTATTTTTAAAAAAACTGAAAAGACAGGGGGAAAAAGCTGCTTATTTACATGCACTAAGCTAGATATCATAGGAATAGTGAGGTGACATAGATAGAGTGCCAGGCCTGGGGTCAGGAAGACTCCTCTTGGTGAGTTCAAATCCAGCCTCAGATCCTTACTAGCCAAGTGACCCTGAGAAAGTCACTTAATCTTGTTTGCCTCAATTTCCTCATCTGTAAAATGATCTAGAGAAATGAATGACAATCCACTCCAGCATCTTTGCCAAGAAAACCCCAAGTAGGGTCATAAAGAGTTGGACATGACTAACAAATAACTCTCAGATACCATAGTAAATAGCTACAACATAGAAGAATACTCAGAATTTCAAAAGCGGCAAAAACTTGGAAGGTAGTTAAATAATCCATGGTGTCCAAAGTGTACGTGCAAATGAACACTGCCTGGGTAACAAGATAAACAATGACGCCAGTGCGAGGAGGCCAGTTGGGTCTAGTACATGTCGCTGAGGCTTGGCAAGATGAGATCTACGGCTCTGAGAGGGTGGATCTTATTCAGAGGAAATGAGAGAGGTTAAAAGGGCACAGGGAAGAAGGGAGGGAGTAGCATTTGATATTAAAAAGATATAGCCCTGTGAGGAAATAAAGGAGCCAGAGGGAAAAGCACAGTGGAGAATATTGGGGTGAAAATCGACGAAGACAGAATGGAATGAAATGAAAGGAGATGCTGTATGTAAAGTGCTTTGAGAACCTTAAATCGTTGGATGAATATTGCCCATTATTATTATTTGACACAGAAGTGATCATGATATTAAATGTTCTATAGAGCACATGGAAATAGGGAATATATGAAGAGATCAGGAAACAGTTTAGCACACTAGCCTGGCACAGGAGCATGGCACAGGAGTGATGAGGGCCTTCAATTATCCAGTTTGGCAGAACTCTCTCTGCCGAAAATCCACTAGTTAATTATTTCTTGACTTACCAGAGTGATGATTTCATCTTTCCAAAGGTAGAGAACCAATACAGGTAAATTCTATTGTACATTTGATTTATGCCCAAAAGGAAGAGCTCATTTCTGGACTGGAAATTATGAAAAACTTAGACAGAAGTAACCATTCCATCTTTGAATATGGTTAACAAGAATAGCCTGATATGCTTCCTGGATCTGGCAAAATCTTCAGCTCAGAGGGTTCAAAGAAAGGATTGGTAGGGTTTCATGGATTAAGGTTCTAAATGGGATGTCAGGGCTGCAAGGATAGAAAAAACTAAAGAAAAAGCTAGAGACAGAAAGAAAAACAATTATGATGAAAGGGGAGAGGTTTTCCCCAGCGAAAGCAGTATAGATGCACAGAGAACTCTTTTTTTTTAGACATGTTGAAGATGGGAAGCAAGAACGGGTAGTAAGGACGAATATAAAAGTGGGAGGCCTTCCAAGAATAATATCAAGGATGCTGATGCTGAGAATGATGTAGAAAATCCAGGGCCAACACAAAGGGGAGCTAGGGAAGTGGAAAGGATAGGGCCGCTACTCATGCTTCTGAAACAAAGGTAACTGACAAAAGTGAAAAGAAAAGGCTGCCCCACTCCACTTTTTCTTTTGTTTTTCTGTCAAGGGGAATGATCTTTGAACTGTAAAAGATAGAACAAAAGTGGCAAATGGATCTTTGATAACTAAGAGGTGTAAGGCTGCCCTTGGTGATTTCAAGTCATCTGGCCCAAATGAACTCTACATTATGGAAAGTATGGCAGAGAGTATAACTAACCATTGTCAGTGTCAAAGAACAGGAGGAGAAACAGCATCAGAAAATTGTTCAGCTATGAAAGGAGAATGTGAACTGCAAATGACAGACCAGTGAGATCAATTGTGATTCCTGGAAAAATTCTATGGTATATTGTAAATCAGTCAATTAGCCAGTATTTATTAACTGCCTATTATGTGGCAGGCATTGTGCCAAGTTCTGGGGTTGCAAAAGAAAAAAAGACAGTTTTTGCCCTCAAGGAGTCGACAATTGAATAGACTGTTCAAGAGATGGTGAGTGAATTTTTAGAAAAGAAAACAGTAATCACACAGAACCAACATGTTTTCAATAAGAACTGGTCAAGACAGAGTAAACTTCTCTCCCCATCCCCTGCCTTTATTTTTTTGACTGACACGTTCTTCTTGCTAAAATTACTGAGATGTGGAGCAGATAGTACAGTTTAATGTAGTTAGGCAAATTGCAAACTGGTTGAATGGAAGGAACCAAAGGTAATCATTAGTAGATTTATGTCAGCTTGGTCTGATGTCAACTCATGAAAGAAGTTTCAGGAGATGCCCCAGGGAGCTGTCCTTGGTTCTGTTTTTGTTTGACATTTTTATAGGCGATTTGATTAAAGACTTAGGTCACATCCTAATCACTCAGATGATGAAAAACTGGGAGGAATCAAAATGATCCCTACTGACTCTAAGGTTTACCTAACTGTAATAGGATGAGATTTAATAAGAAAAATGGAATACCTTGTAGGTGGATGAAAAAAAAACCCTCAATGTTATTAGTACAAGCTAGGTAAAATGTGAGGGTGTGGCCAGGTAGCAGGGAGTATGAATAGACTCTCAGTATTTGAGTGGACTACAAGCTCCATAGAAGTCAACAGTGTGATATGACAGCTAAGAAAGTTTACAAAATATCAAGCTATCTTTGACTATATTTACAAAATATTTAGCTATATTAGACCCATTGATAGGTCCTAGGGTCCAGGACAAGAAAGTTAAGGGTCTCACTGTACTCAACCCATGTTGTGTGTTATGCTCTGGGTAGCACATTTTAGAAAGGACTAGCAGAGGTTCAGAGGAGAGTCATCAGGATGATGAAGGACTTCAATGTTATGCAATATTTGCAATTCAAAATACACAATAAATATCCATTTTGAAGGAGCAGGAATAATTAGCCTGGAGAAAGAAAACCTGGGCAGTCTGGAAGTGGAGAAGAGGGAGGACAGGAAGAGACAGACTGTCTAGAAGTGATAGAAGGACCATCCCATGCATCAGACTTGCTCTGCTTGGCTCCAGAAGGCAGAACAGGGAGTAAATTGATGGAAGTTTTAAAGACCCAAGTTTAAACTTGTAAGGGAAAACTTTCCAGCAATGGCAGCTGTCCAATAGTCTGAGTACTTTGGGAGGTAGTGGGTGGTATCTCTCTAGAGATGTGCAAAGTATGCATAGTCACTCTGTAAGATGGGTGCCCCATATCCCTCAGTCCTAAGAAATATCATTAATAAGATTCTGTGCACCCTGGTACCTTTATCAGGGAAGAATGCCTCTTTGAGTTAGAGAATTAGTCAAAGGTATAAACTAGACATTAACAGCTCCTAGACACTTCTGTTCAAGTCAATCATTCAAAGGCAAGAACTGTGCACAAAATGAATGAAAACAATGATGTCACACAGGAAATATGTCCTTGTTGGTTGAAGACAGTCATTCTGATTCCATCTCTCTGACCTGCTTGACCAGAAGGTGACCTTGTGAACTTTAACAAGTCAGAAGACTTGGTCTTCCCTTCGCTGCAGCTACAGCACTGACTGAAAACAGGATCTGTACCATGGGCCAAGGACACAGACACAGTGAGGAAAAGCAACTTTTAGACTCTATAAGGTCACCAACCTTCAGAGCCTAACTGAGAGAAATCTCCATTATCATTACCTTTTAGAAAATCTTGGAGTACATTGAACAGACTGCACAAAGGAAAACAGAACTTCCATTGACTAGGGGTCATGAGTAACCCTTTGACCACATGTGATCTCTAAGTCTGAACTCACTTTCCCTGAGGACCTTATATGTGCGAGGGAGTGTGTCAAAATCTTTTAGCAGTAATGTAATTTGTGACAGTTATAGTATCTTCGTAAATACCCTTTCCTAAAAGCCAATTAAGTCTAGCTGACTGGAAATCAGTGAGAAGCACACCACATGGGGATTCATAAGCTATAGTAATTTTTAAAAAGCACCAAAGGTTACTCTTGAAAGAAATAGTTAGTTATGCTGTTGAGGCCTGTCCTGCCAGCAGTCTGAGTAAAAGCCTGGGCAAATAGACTCAGAAGGAGGAGACTCTATAACTTGTTGGGGACATTGCTATGGGACTTTTTTTTCCAAGTATGAAAGTTCCTTCCAAATCTGAGATTCTGTTATTTTTTTTCAAACTTTGGGATTCTGAGGTTTTATTCATTTCCCCCCCTAAGATTCTATTATCCTGTGCCCCTGTTGAGAAATTCTCTGCTACCTATGGAATTCCAGCTGATAACAGTTACCTAAAAGGTACCCATGACTCCTGTGAAGGTAGAAGTGGCCAGTCACATATACCTGGAGCCAGAGGGTCTGGAGTTCGAAGGGGTCTTAGCAATAGCCTAGTTCAACTTCATTTTGGTTTTTTTAAGCCAAACAATATGTAGTCCCAATTACGTAAAGTTTAAAGGTACTTCCCTCGCACCATACTTGTAAACTAGATTGCGCAATGGAAAGAGGGCTGGATTTGGAGCCAGTAGACATAGGTTCAACATCCAGCTCTACCACACTCCCATGTGTGACAGTTCCTTCCCTTTTCTGGTCTTCAGTGTCCTTCCATGTAAAATGAGAGTAGTGGTCTAGAGCCATAGTGTCAAACACAAATAGAGATGGATCCCTGCAGGCTGTGGATTGACTTAGGAAACCACAAATAATATTATCTATCTTGTACCATATTTTGATTTATTTTGTTAAATATTTCCCAATTACATTTTAATCTGACTTGGGAAGAACTTGGGGGTTTTGTAGGTCCCTCGTGGCCCTCAAGTCATTAGTTTGACACCTCTAGGATAAATAACCTCTTGGACCATTTCCAGTTCAAAATCTAAGCTTTCATGACCCTCAATTTATGGAGGAAAATCAAGACCCTGAGAATGTAGTTAATTTTCCCAGGGTCACAATGGTAGTGTATCCAAGAATTAGGGCTCAGATATATGTCCCCTGTCTTCAAAATCCAAGGCTCTTTCCACTCCACTGAAGCTCAGACCTTCATACCAAGCATAAACCAATGAAATAATGCAAAAGTCTTGAATCAATCTGCCTAGTCAGGGAGATCCAGTGACTGGATATCACCTGTGCTTTCTTCCCACTGGTGCACTGCAGGGTTTTTTGAGTTCTGAATAACATGAAAACTTTCAGAGACTTTCTTTTGGAACATGGGGACAGGAATGGAGATTGGTGAGCAGCTGGGCAATGTTCAGAGGCACAGATTCAGGAGAGGGAAGGGTAGCAGTGGGAAGTAGTATGTAATGAACTACTAAGTCAGAGCTCAGAGAAGGGAGGCAACTTACCCAGAGTCACCCAGTTAGTAAATGGTAGAACCAAGGTTTGAACTGAGGTGTCCTGACTCCTAAAGGAAAGTTCAGTAGAGCCAAAGACCCTGTCTCCCTTTCAGTAGATCACAGGAGGGTCAAGGCTTGCATTCCATAAACGGGGTATAATGAAGCACTTTCCCTTCCTGGTTCTCAGTTTCCTCAGACAGTTTGACTAGGTCATCACCACAATCCCTTCTAGCTCTAACATACTATGAAGACGCAGAAGCTGTGAGCAGGAGTAGCTTAGCCAACCCAACAAGATTAATGATGTCTTTGTGATGGAATGTGGGGGTGGGTATTACCTCTTCTCTCCCTATTGTCCCTTGTTAACCTTGCACACCTCCACAAAGATAATGTCTCTCACCAACATAACTTCTAAATCTCTCTCTCAAGCCCTGACCCCTCTCTTGAGCTCCAATCCTGCATTGCTAAGTGCCCATAAGATATCTCCATTTGAATGTCCCACTGATGGAATATGATATTCAACATGTCCAAAACCAAGCTCATCATCTCCATCACTTCCCTCAAAATCTGCTCTTTTTTTATAATCATGCTCTTTTCTGGTGGCCAAGCTGTCCCCTGGCATCCTGAGCCACCGTCAGAAGCAGAGAGTAATTTGGATGCTTCATGATGTAAGTAAACATGCATTTACAACTCCCTTCACCACTCATCTTCACTGAAGACCAACTTGGCTCTAGAGTAACAGGAAAAACTCAAAAGAACATGTGAGCACTACCTCACTCTTTGTTTCACCGACAGGCCACCCCTAGGAGACAGTGCCAGTACAAGGGAAAAGGAATTGGCCCTGGAGTTAGAGAACCTTGAGCAAAGCTCCACCCTCTGGTGCATCCTGCCTGGGAGGCTTTGGCCAAGTCTCTAGACCCATCTGGCCTCATTTTCCTCATCTGCAAAATAAGATGGTTGGATTAGATGACTCTGAGATCTCTTCCAAACCTCTTGATCTTCTTTGCTTGTTCCATCACATAAATTTTCCCACTCTGAGTCTTCATAAGTGTTGATTATTTTATGATCAAAACAACAAGTTGCTATGTGGTACCATGGTTAGGACACTGAGCCTGTAGCTAGAAAGACCTGAGTTCAAATCCTGCCTCAGGTACTTAGTAATTTGTATGACATTAAGTCACTTAACCTCAGATTCCTCATCTGTAAAATGGGGATGTTAGTAAATACCTGCCTCCTTGAGTTCTTGTGAGGATAAAATGAGATGTGAGTAAAGTTCTTTGCAAACCTTAAAGTGCCAGTTACTAATATAATTATTATTAGATGGTGGCAGTAAAGATATGAGGAATGTCAGTGATTTCAATTGGGTGTGTGTTGAGTCTGAAGCATCCAGGTAGGACACACAGTAGAAAGGTGGGACTGGATCCTAAGAGAGAACTCTGAGCCAAAGGTAAAGGTCTGTGAGTTATCAGCACAGAGATCATCGTAGTCACCATGGGAGTTGGTTAGACTGCCCAAGAAACATAAGTACATAAGCAGGAAGGAAGTCAGTCAAGGATGGGGCCTGGGGGAATAAGAGCCTAAACGAACCAGAGAAGAAGGGGAGAGAAATGGGAGCTGTCCCAGGAGCCAGAGGAGAAGAGAATGTCCACAAAGAGCAAGTGGGGAACCCTGGCAAATGCTCCAGAGAACCCAAATTAGAAACAACACCCATCCAGTCTGACTTTGAGGGGGTGACGGGTGAAGACAGAGAGAGCTTTCAGCAGAGAGATCAGCAAGAAGGCGTTGAGGAGATTGGGTAGGGAGAAACTGAGGCATCAAAGGAAAGGATTGGTCAAGCCAGTAGAGAAAGCATGGCAGTTTAATGGTTCTCCAGGATCAAGGGAAAGTCTTTGTTTCCAAATTTGTTTTTCACCAGTCCTTTGATTTTTATTGGGAAAGCTCCCTCTTGCAAAACAGGGGAACAGGTCTATGATTTAGGGTCTTAGAAAATCTCCTGGGGCAGTGGGAGGTTATATGACTTGCTCAAGGTCACACAGCCTGACCTATCAGAGGTGAGACTTGACCCTGGGTCTAGCCCTTAATGACTCCCTTTGTTTAGGATAACAGTATACTAGTGCACATTTTGGAGGCATCTAGGTGGCTCAGTGGATAGAGCTCTGGGCCTGGAATCAGGAAGACTTATCTTCCTGAGTTCCAATCTAGCCTGAGACACTTACTAGTTGCATGACCCTGGCCAAGTCACTTGACCCTGTTTGCCTCAGTTTTCTCATCCATAAAATGAACTGGAGAAGGAAATGGCATCTCTGCCAAGAAAACCCCAAATGGGGTCACAAAGAGTTGGACATGATGGAACAACAATAGTCCACATTCACATATTACTTTCAGTGCTTCCTGTGGGATTTGAGGAAATTCAAAACTCCTCTGGGCTTTGGTTGCATCCTAGAGAAAATGAAAGGGTTGGATTGGATAATCTCTAGGGTTCTTTCTAGCTCAAAGTTCTGTAATCCGATGGAACTTGACTCCTGACTCCTCTGGAGCAGGTGAGGAGAAATGAATGCCATGTAGCCCTATTGGAAGAATGAAGTAAAAACTCTTTCCATCACTATCTCCTTTAAAAAAAAGTGGAGAGAACCATAGGGAAAGTGGCAGGGAGGTCTTCCATCTTACATAAAGGCTCAAAAGCTCTTCCGAGGCCATCCACAAGCAGCAGACCTTCCTTGGACAGGGCTACCTCTCCCTGAAGACCCATAAAACAAAGATTGTAAAAGCAATCATTTGAGGCTGATGAGGTCCATCACATACAGCAGCAAGCAAGCAAGAAATCCAGAAACAAGCATTTATTAAACACCTACTTTCCAACAGTGTGAGAGATACAAAGACAAAAATCAAAGAGCCTCTGCCCTCAAGAAGCTAAAATGTGATGAGGAAACTGTGGCCAGGGGGAGGTTTGTGATGTGATCAAAGCAGATTAATATTTATAAACCTTAAAACACAACATACATGCTCACCATTACTGTTGCTGCAGTTGTCACCATTATTGCCAAGGGTCATACAGCTAGTATCGGATTCAAACCCGAGTCTTCCTGACTCTAGGTCCAGGGCTCTCTCCATAAGGCTGCACTGCTTCCTTCACACATATCCTGTGTAATTAGTTCAGAGGGAAGGAGGAATTTAGGGCAGATGGAAGTTTTAAAAACTGGTAGAGTACATCATTTCTCAGGAAAACCAAATGCTGAAGAGAATGATTAAGACCCTTTCAACTTCGTAATTTGACAATTCAAAGACCTTGCCCCCACCAGAGCTTAGAGGACCCTTAATGGTCATGGTCCAGCTCCCTCCTTTTAACAGATGGGGAAACAGAGGTCCATTTCTCCTCAAGATTTTTTGGGGAAAACCCTTCTATATTTCCATCTCTATAAGATGATCACAGTATATTCTTTTTTCTTTTTCTTAAGACAAAGGAATGGACTAGATAACCTTTAAGGATCTTTTCAACCCTGCAACTGTAGACTCTGAATGATATTTATAAATGATATTGTGTTGGCGCTATGAATGTGATTTTTTTTCTTTTAGCAATGCTGTCCTCTTGTGGCCTCAGGGATTAGAGCATGTAGAAAATCCTTGACTCATACCGTAGCAAAATAACACCAGGAAATACGCTGTGAAATGTTCAAAAGACCCATATTGACAGGATCACAGGATTGTGAGGGACTCCAGAAGTCTTCTAGCCCAACCCACACCAGAAAAGGAACCTCCACTCTGATTATAGTTAGTGTCATTATAGCATTCCACATAATTAATTCATTTGATCCTCACAACTTTGTGAGGTAGGTGCTGTCATTATTCCTATTTTACAGATAAGGAAACTGAGGCATAGAGAGAGGTCAGATAACTTGCCCAGGGTCACAGAATTAGAAAATGCTGGAGCAAGATTTGAACTCAGGACATCCCACGTCCAGTACCCTCTATCATCTACCTAAAGTCTCCCTTAGGAAGGGCCTCCCAAGGCAACCCATTCCTCATTGGATAAATAATCATTCAGTTCTCACTGATGGGAATCTTGAGTTTCTAAATGACAGTGTCTCTGTTCTCAGAGGTGCAACACCTTAGAGTGGAAAGGTATGGACTTGGAGCAGGAAGTTGGATTTGGAAAAAGAAGCTTGACTTGGCCATTTACCCAGGTGATCTTGAAAAAGATGACATGATGTGGAATAGATAGTTGTGACCCTGACATCAGGAGGCATGAGTTCAAATCCTAGCTCTGTCAGTATAAGTTGTCAGATAATGGACAATATCTCAATACACCTCAGTTTCTTTTCTGTACGATAAGATTCAAATACTACCTCGAACACTTATAATCTATGTAACCTTGGGCAACTTGCTGAACTTCCTTGGCACTCAGTTTCTTCATCTGTAAGATGGGGGGAAGGAGGGCTATATGGGCCTCCTAGACCTTGAACTTGCCCATGTCACACAGTCAGAGGCAAAACTGGAATCAAATCTTCCTGATTTCAATGCTGATCTACTATCCCTCATGCTAAGCTACCTCTTGCTGTATACATAGTAGGGATGTAATAAATTCACCTCAGTAACTACCTCTTTAAAACCTCAGTGTTTGTTGATTAACTGAATTTCCAACCCTTGACAGTTCCTAAGGAGCCTGACATCAAGGGAGCATGCCTTGTTTGACTTACTTTGAGAAAGAATTCCAACCCAGTTTGCGACTTGTGGCCAAATTAAAAGTGAGACACCCCAAGGCCTCCAGTCCTGCAGGAGCCTATCCCACATGGCTGGTTGTGTTATGCTTAGCTCAGCTAAAGAATTTTAGGAAGCAAGCTCATTTTCCTACTCAAGGAGCACAGAATCAGCAGACCCTGGCAAACCTGGACCAGGTCCATCATACAATTCCCAGTGAAATCAATTACTAGGAAGTTTGAGAGAAAAGTTTGGTTCAGAGAAAACCAGAGTAGTCCCTGACATCCCACACAGAGAAGGATGGAAAGGGGAAATCTCGAGGTAGTGGTTTGTTCCACATCAATGTGTACCATTTAGAGAAATATCATTGGGTCAAAGTCACTGAAGAGCTAGTATATTAGATAGCCACAATGGACCAAAAAGGTGGTTTGTGCTATCAATGATTTATACTTTGAAGAATAAATATGGAAGAGATGTGAGTCTTACTTTCCCCATCTGTAAAAGGATGGAATTGGTCTACAGTGACTTCTTTTTCCATTCTAAATATTGATTCTAGATTCCTTCTCTCTAGAGTGCCTGTTACTAATTTTATTTCCTACTGTTTAATGCTATATCCAGAGAACATAGGTAGGCAGAGAGCTCTGTACATGGAATCAGAAGACCTAGTTTGCAGTCTTGACTCTGCTACAGATAGCCGGATGACTTTGACCAAGTTGCTATATGCCTCAGCTGTGGGTATGAGTCCTTGACATTATTGTGTGACTGCAGTGAAGTAAAATAATCTCTCTGGAGTCCAGTTTTCACATATGTAAAAATAGGAGTAATAATGCCCACACTTTCTATCTCTTGGGGTCATCATAAGGAAAGTACATCATGACTCTATAAACCCATGTATTCAATTCAATTCAGTTCAACCAGCGTTTATTTGGCTACTACTATGTATGCCAAGCCTATTGCTAAGAGTTGGGGATACAAAGGAGAAAAATCAAACAATTCCCATCCTTAGGAAGCTTATGTTCTACTGTGAAGAAATAACACACACACACACATGGGTTAGCATGTACAGAATAAATACAAGTAATTTTAGACTGGTCCAACAGGAGGGGCCCAAGGGAGGACCAGGACAGATCTCCTGCTGGAGGTGCTACCCATTCTGTGCTTTGAAGGTGATGCATAGTTCATTGATATAAGTGGGATGTATTGTTAGGGCCATCATCTAGTCTTGACAAATGTGGTCCTCGGTTTCTCCATCAAGGTCCCTTCCATTTCTAATTATTCTGCTCCTGTGCACCTCCAAATAAGTGCTTTATTTTACCTTGCCTTCAAGACGTCAAACAATGCCATTCCATTAAACTTTGGTTATTACAGGATCTCAGATTTAGAGCAGGAAGGGGCCTCAGAAGCTATAGTTTTATAATGCTAGTAGGGATGAAAGAAAAAGCTTTGGTAACTTTGAAACTGAGAAAAATATAATCTCACAGTGTGCATATGTGTTTGGTCTTCCATAGAAATTGTCCGAGCAATGACCCATGTGATAAACCAGGGAATGGCCATGTACTGGGGCACATCAAGATGGAGCGCCATGGAGATTATGGTAATTTTTCTTCTTCTTGGAAAGGAGCACTAAGTTTATTTTAAAAAAAAATCTGTTACACTATGCAAATCACCTACTGAAATCTGAATGTGAATTTGGAAATGATTTGTGTTTTCTATCTATGTGGGTACACTCCTGGTGTGGGAATTCCTTCTGCCATTGCAGGAAGCTCTCCATTCCATCTAAGACATAGTAAGTGGATAGATCTCTGCCTGAAGCATATAGAGGTTCAATGACTATTTCAAGAGTAGCCAGTAAGTGTCCAAGTGTTACAATACACTGCCATCAAAATAAAGTTTAAAAGCTGAAAATTACAAAATCTCAAGCAGCTAATTCTATCATGATTCAGCATCAAGGAAAGGTTTTTTCTTAAAGCTAACCTTATTACAGAGGGCATAATAAAAAAGGAAGGTCCTAACACACAGGAAGCCCAGTCAGGCTGTTATGGCTAAATGGCAGTAACAAGAACCATACACAAGGATCGCTGATCCTTGTTAGCAAAAGGCTTATGGGAATATTGGGGTTCACAGCATGTAGGGGTACAGCATTATGAGTTTTTAAAAAATAAACATAAATGGTATTAAATGCCAACCATGTTGCTTAAGTACATGTCATAGCATGGAAGACAAAAAACTGGTGTAGTCACTTCTAGCCAGTGATGTGTGCGTAATCCTTGAAAGAAAGAACTATATCTTATAAGTTTTAGGGAAAGCCATAACTGTTATTTGTCTGGTCTTGACTAAATTCATTTTTAGACTTCAAACTATGACAAACAGTCTAGGCTCTTTGTTCAATCAAGTATGGAAGACAGACCTAACAAAAGACCATCCTGTCTATGCTATGGAAAATGGGCATGGTTGTTCTGTCCATATCAAAAAAGACCCCTGGCCCTAAGTACAGAATATGTGATGCTGCTAATGGAACTTTGCTGCTACACCACTTCCATTTTCAAAGAAAACTCCATCAACAGCCCCCTTTTCTCTCATCTATTTGTCTGTCTGCCATTCTGTCTTTGTATCTCTGTCTCTTTCTGTCTCTGTCTGCCTCTCTCTCTTTCTCACATACACACACGCACACACACACACACACAGACACACCTACTTGTACAATGTGTTTATTCATACATACATATTGTGATTTTTCTCAATGTGGGAAACTCCACATGTAGATACTCCTTTCACCAATAATAGAGAGATCCCTTTCTTCTGTAGCTTATAGTCCTAGAGAGTTTCCTGGGGAATTGGAGGCTCAGTGACTTTTCCAGGGTCACACAACACAGAGATGCCAGAGGTGGGACTAGCACAAGTCTGCCTGACTCCAAGACAGGCCCTCTGTACTTGGCACCATTCATACACAGTTTATAATCAGTGCAAGCAGATGAGCATGCTGTCTGACTGTGGTGACCAAAAGAGAAGTTCTGTTGAATGCTTTGAAGACTCCATTATAATTGTGGTGGCATCCTGGAGAGTCTCATTTTCCTGAGTCCTTTTATACAAGAATCCCCAAAAGATAAGCACCAAGTTTGCTTTCAGATAGTTTCATGTGGTCTCTCCCTATTTATGACCTGCTATGCCTGGTTCAGTTAATACATGCTTCATGTGTTGGAAGAAAGAGCTAAAGTCAGAGGACCTGGGTTCAGATTCTAGTTCTGCTATCTATGACGTCTATGGTTGAGTGAGGTCAAGTTTTTCCATCTCTATGAGCCTCAATTATTAATCTGTAAAATCTGAATTTGGACTAGCTGACCTTTAAGGTCCAACTCTAAAGCCATGACCCTTTCCCCTCTGTCTGATGTTGTCTTCTGGCCAGATGTTCAGCTGTAGACTTCTCACCTGAGCAAATGGTCTTAATGGTTTGGTAATTCTACATTTACATACATGACAATTATTGGTAATTCTACATTTCCAACAGTAAAAAAAATCTCACAGATTCTCAGAAACACACATAGGCTCAAATTATCTCCATTAATAATACTGGCTATTTAATCTATTAACGATTTAACAAACAACACAAAGATATGTCTAAATATTTCAACAATGTATTTCAGTAAGAAAATTAATTCATGGCTGTAGAGGTAACTCTAACCATCAGCTATGATTGCAGGCTGCAAACATGGTCTTACCATTGGACTCTAGTCAGCATGGCAGTCAAAACCTCTTCTCAAGCATTCGTTTCACAACGTTTCATCTCAAGATAAGAGTTAAAATCTGTGCTCTCAGAAAAAGTCTCTTCATTCTCTCTTAAAGATGCCATCTAATAAAGTCTCTCAAGCAAAGAAGGTCCCCTTCTCAGTGCTTTTTCTCTGTCCTGAAACAATCTCTCTCAGCTATGAAAGTAAAATCTCTAGATGAGAGTTAAAATGACTCTCCAAAGATCCTCTTCCTTTGTCAAGATACAGTAACAATATCCATGCTTTCTGTGGGAAGGAGTGCTGAAGCTCAGATTGCACTCTTGACCTGTAGTAATAATATTGATAGATCTAGTACCAGCACATGGTGTCTCACATAAAGTTAGACCCAATGATGGCTAACAGTCAAACGACTGAGCCACAGGTCGTCGCTAACGGTGAGGTTCTGTCCTATTCCAATACCACCCATTAATTTTTTTTATATCGTTGGACTGACCTCTTATTCTGGATTATGCCACCCTCCCTTGACTCTCCACCCACATGCTGTTACTACATTTGGATTTTCCTATACTGATCTTCAGCCTTTCAAAAGTGTGATAAAGGGAGCTTAGGACTGACTCTGGAAGCAAAGGATTTGGTTTTAAATTCTGCCTCTAATTCTTGAACCCTGTGTGACATGGGGCAAGTCACTTGAAATGTCTTTACCTCCCCTAGCCCAGATCTGTTTGTTTAAGACATAAACTGAGAGAGTTGGACAAGATGACTGCTAATGTCCTTTCCAGTTATGACCTGCAGACTCTTAGAAATTTATATTTTGAAAAACACTAATCAAAAAATACTTTTATAGAAAATTACAAGAAGTTCACTTAAGTAGGATTCATATATGCAGGTCATATGTGTTGGCAAAAGTTTGGCTGGAAGTAAAAAGCATGAGATAAATCAGCTTATGTGATAGAGGTTGTTCCATTTAAATTTACATGTGGGAATCACTAGCAATGGAGTACCCTGTTTCAGTTGTCATTACTGAGAAAGTAAGGGAATCATTAGGAACTGGACTTCCATTGTGAAGCTGGGGAGTTGGCTCCTGACAGAATATTGCAAAGTTTGTCCAGTTTACAAGAATTTCATGTAATATAAACCTTAGGAGGAACCTCAGAGATTGTCCAATTCCTGCACTTATTTAGAGAAAAAGTAATAAAGGGAATATCAAAGAAGTGGATATAGTTGTTTGAGTTCATACCTCTAGTTTATGGAAGAAAGCGGATTAGAACTCATTTGGACTTAACCCATTAGAAATTAGAACTGACACCTTCATGAGGTAAATAATAATTTCATGAAAAACCAGTATTATTTCTCATAAGAGAGGACAATGGGAACAATTTCAAAGAAGCCTGGGAAGATTTACTTAAACTGATAAAGCTCTAAACCAGGAGAACAATGATAATATAAAGGAAAAAGGAAAACTTTGAAAGACTTAAGAACACTGATCACAGTAACTGAACACAGTAACATGATCCCAGAGGACAGATGAGGAAGGTTGCTCCCCACCTCTGGACAGAGGTAGAGGGCTCAGGGTGCAGGATATGACCAAGTGGATATGACCAACGTGCACATGTGTTATGCTTTGCTCATACATGTTTGTTGCAATGATTTTGCTTTTCTTTTTTTCCCAATGTTGGGAGAAGTAGAAAGAAAGATAAGAGGGAAGAAAGACACCCTGCCCCTCACACCCAAAGGAAAATAGAGGGAAGTCCAAAATCACAGATAAGCAGGATACCTTAGAAAGTTAGATGTTGAATTTATTATATATTCTAAAAGAAAAGCAAGCTGTACAATGTAAATGAAAATGATCATTTATTTAATATCAAGGAAATTCAGGATAAAAAGGGAAAATCAATCAATAAAGAAGTCTGGTTATAATTTCCTTTACTAATTTTTTGTCCAGTGGTTGTTTGAGACATTTTGTCCTTCTTTAAGAGACATGACTTCTTGAAACTGTGTGCAGCTCAAAACATCATAAGGACCTTTGGAAAAGATTTCATATAAAATCTCATTAAGTCAGCCTGCACTAATTTAGGATTTCAGAGACTTTGAACAGGAGTTGGGCAGTTTTGGACTAAATATGGAAAAGGATTTGCTGATAATACAGAGGATTTCTGAAAGACTGGTATAAATGGATAGAGTCAGATAGATATGTGTCAGAGTTCAGTTTCTGATACACAGTGCCTGTGTAATTCTGGGGAAGTCACTGAACCTCTCTGTGCCCCAAGTTGTTCTGTAAGACTGGAAACTGTGCAGAAGGTGCTACTGTAGGGATAAAAGATGTGCCTTACATGCAGCTTATTTGACCAATAGGATCACAGGCCTAATCAAAGTCAACAAAACTAAGCAGGTTTTCTAGAAAGAGGCTTGAAGTTAAGAGAATCAGGTGTTTGCAAGTATTGGGAAAAAAAACACCTCTTGACTATCAGTGGTTAATCCTATTTATGTACCATGATTATCTATTCATTAACACCTTAACTAAAGCAGGCTTCCTAGTGCCTTTTATTGGTCGACACTTAGATACTCCAATCCCAGTTTTGGAAGTGAAATTTTATTTTTTCTTAAAAAATATCTGTCTTCTATTTTTTCTATTCTATTTTTTATTTTTATATTTATATTATATATAAATATAAATATATATATTATATATATAATATATTAATATTATATTTATTTTCTATTCTATTTTTTCCTGAATATAAATTTATGAGGCTTTTAACTATTTGTTTATCTGCAGTACTTGACAAGAAAACAGGAAACCATGAATGAATTTAGTAGTAAGGAAATTGTCATAGGATCATTGATTTAAATGGGGAAGGGACCTTAAAGATTATCTAATGCAAGGATTCTTAACCTTTTTGTGTGCCATTGACCACACTGGCAACCTAGTGAAGCCTCCTCAGACTAAGGTTTTTAGATGCATAAAATCCTTAGGATTACAAAGAAAACCAATAGATTAAATACAGGCATCAATACACTTTAAAAACAGGTTCACGTTCCACACTTTAAAAACATGTTCACATTCCTGAGGTTAAAAAATCCCTGAAGTAGTTCAGACTCCTCCTTTCAAGGATGAAGACACTGGGGCCCAGACGGGTCAAATGACTTGTCCATAATCATGCAGTCTATCTTGATTTAACATGAATATATATATATATATATATATATATATATATATATATATATATATACGGTTCTATCAGACTTCTTCCTTTTTTTGTAGGAAGCCTACTCTGTAGCAAGACAGTTCAACATGATTCCACCAGTATGTGAACAAGCCGAGTATCATCTTTTCCAAAGAGAGAAGGTGGAGGTCCAACTGCCGGAACTCTACCATAAGATTGGTAATGTATAGAATGGAACTCATTCGTTCTCTCTCAGTCAAGAGGAGGCCAATGAGGTGGAAGCCATATACTCTATGTACATAAAGAAGTATTATCAAGGTGCTTTCATAATTATTCTCCATTAAGAATACAGGTCACAAAATCCAGCTGCAACAAGGAGTTTCACAGGGATAAAACAAGGCAACATTTTGTCTACGAAGGGTTTGTGTGGGAAGCAAATCACCCTGTTAGTAATACTAAACACAATTCCTTGGATGCAAGAGACACTTCATAGATATTTGCTGAGTGAGTGAATGAAACTCATCCTAAGAGTTACCAGACACAGGCCAAAGTTTGTGCTTATTTTAAGTTAGAGCATGATTGGACTGAACATGTCGGCTTGTAAGCTTTTATGTGACTTGAAGCTTTTTTCACAGGGCAAAACATACATGGATTTCTTTATTTTTGTATCTGAAAAAACAGGAAGAAGCCATATTTATAGACTTGATCATCAAGAAAAATGATACCTTACCATTTTCATTTTCTCCTTAACATCTCTAGGTTTCCTTCAAATTCCTCAGTTCCTTCAATACTTATGTCAAAGACCACCTCCTACACAGGCACTTGTATGATCCCTCCAGCGTTGAGGAATTCCTTGCACATTTAGCATGGATTTCTTCTGTATTTACTTAAACATGCACCTGAGGTCTCCCTCAATAGAATGTAAGATTCTTGAGAACAGGTACATTCCCTTTTGTCTTTGTCTCCCCATTATAAAACAAAGTGTCTGGCACAGGGCAATTACTCAATACATGCTTGATTGATTGACAGAAAGCTTCATAAATAATCAACTGATTAGAAGATAGAAATTTTCCTAAGCATGAAATCTCCCACAAAACAATCGAAGTTCCTCCAATAGAATACAAGCTTGACTGTTTTATTTTTTGACTTGATTTCCCCAGCCCCTAGGACAGTGCCTGATATGTAGTAGGACTTACTAACTGCTTGTTCATTGATTGACTGCAATCAATAAAATTTGAAAAGTATGACTTTATATATTTGAGAATCATATAGTATTCAATGAGCTAAGAGATTTCAAGTGAACACATTTCAAGTATTTTGTAAACAGTGTAGAAAATCTCTGTAAAGATATGAACTCACCTCAAGAAGCTTACCTTCTCTTAAGGGAGACATCAAGTACATGTTGAAATCCATGATAATTGTGGGAGCAAGTACTAGAACCTGGAGGGATTATCAAAGTGCTCATGTAGGAGGTAGTCTTTGACACAAGTGTGGCCATTTTAATGAAAGATATTTGTTCATGTTAAAGAGATTTGTCATAATGAAAACTGAGTAGCATGTAAAGTTCTTGCTTTAAAAAGAGTTCCATTTAAAAGTCCATAGTCTGATAATTTCCATAAGCTCAATTGTATTTATTTTCTCCTGCAGGGGTTGGAGCAATGACCTGGTCCCCCCTCGCCTGTGGGATCATCTCAGGGAAATATGGTAATGGGGTGCCTGAAAGCTCCAGAGCATCACTCAAGGTATTTCCTATGACTTCTATGAAGGAAGCATCTCTTCTGATAGCCTGAGTCGAGGGGAAGGGGAGTAGAGGGGAGAACAAGAGTCAAATGGCAGATGACAATGGCTTTGCAGGTAGACATTAATGCTCAAGCTTCTGACTCTGCTAGGCATTTTCATCATAGGTCCTTAAAGGCATGGTTAGCTACTGCTTTGACATCAGAGTTCTTAACATCTTTCAAAACTGTTTTCCTTGTGGTAGTGTTGTCATTATATACATTGTTTCATGGTTCTGCTCACTTCATGCTGTATCAGTTCATACTATCCAAGATTCTCTGAAATCTTCTCTTTTGTCATTTCTTATCCGTTATATTTATGTACCATCACTTGTTCAGTCATTCCCCAACTGATGGGCATTCCCACTTAGGTTCTAGCTCTTTTGGTTTGGTGTTTTTTTTCTTTTCATCTCTCTTTCATGATCAGGAAGTTTATTTTGTTTCCAACTATTCTCTCCTTAATATTAGCTTCCCTTTAAGCCGTATCCCCAACCCTACTTTTTTCTCTTTTGAGTTTGACATATTGCTACATTTGGGGACCACAGCAAGGTCTTTTTATGCTTGTAGTATGAAAAGCATATGTTTTTATTCAACTCTGCGACCCACTTGGGGTTTTCTTGGCAAAGATACTGGAGTTACTTGCTATTTCCTTCCCTAGAAGGCAACTTTCTACTTGACAAAATGGACAGGTATGGAAAAATTATAGAATATTCTATGACCAATGAACATCCAGCAAAGAAAGCTGAGGCTCCAGAGAGGCAGTATAAGGAACAAGCTAGCCCAGATTAACATGACTTCCTTTTTCAAGAGGATTACTCAAATGGCACATCTAAAGAATGCTTTCGATAGGGGTTCTTCACTTGGGGATTCAGTTATAAACAGTCTGATAACATTTGATATAATTGGTTTCCTTTGTAGTCCTATGTATTTCATTTCATGCATTTAAAAAGATTATTCTCTGAGAAGTGGTCCTTAGGCAGTCCCAGATTGCCAAAGGGGTTCAATTGTTCAACAGCAACCACTGTTTTAGATGGAGTTTATCTAGATTTTTAGCAAAGCATTTAAGCAAATCATTCAGGCTATTTTTGTGAAAATTATTGAGATATGTTTCTAAAGCAGATCTATTGATGGTTCCAAGATGCTGGATTTTTTTTCTGTTTTGGCGTTCTAGGGGAAATTATCCCAAATCTAGAAAGCAAACATTTGCTTCTAAAAATCTTAGATTGCTCTGAGCAAAGTAGCAAGGCAGATTGGCACAGTAAATAGTGAGGTCAGCCTCAAAGCTAGGAAGCCACGGGTTCAAGTTTCACTTTTGACATAGACTGAGTGACCCTGGGCAAGTAACTTAACCTCACAGTGATCTGAGCAACTCTAAAATGCTGACCTGCATTGCCAGAGGGAGTTTCCTCCCTTGCAAATTCCCTATACCAATGAAATCATAAATTCAGTTCCTATTCCCTATCTCAGAATAATCCAAGAACAAATTAGGAAATTAAAACTCAAAACATCTTTAATGAAGACACTGTTCAGTACTCAAGAATCATGATCCTTGGGAATGCCAAGAGGGTATAGTACCTTCAATCTGTATATCCTCAGAACATCCTTGGGAGATAATGAGGGGAAAATGTTATTGGAGATGGAGAAACTGAGCCATAAAGGGATTAAGCAACAGGCCAAGGCAAAGATATTCAGGAGTGAAGGTGAGATGAGAACTTGGATCTCCTGTTTCCCAGTTTACTTATCTACCCATGACACTAGCCCACGTTTATGCAAAGAGAGAGAGAGAGAGAGAGAGAGAGAGAGAGAGAGCTACTGTTTGGGATGATTTGTGGACCTCAAACCATGACAGAGAGAAGTAACTCAGCTACTGGAAAGGCACTGGCCACTGCTCCAGCAAAATAAAAGTTACACACACACACACACAAACACACACACATTCTTAGCTTAGCTGAGTCCAAAAACAACTTGAGAATATTTTCTGTTGTTACTTTTATAAAGCAGACTTAATGACCACTGAAGCTTCCTTGGCAATAAACAGAAGGAAAGCTTCAGACCTGAAGAAGCAGATGATCAGAAAACAGGTTTGTTGAGAGCTCTTCGGCAGCACCAGTGGAATTTCAAGGCTTCATAAACTATGAACTCGAGTGTGCTCTGAAACAGCACATAAGCACAGCTCATGATCAGTAAGTCAATCAGGTGCATGAAGCAAAGAAGTAAAAGATGTAGCCCTTCTGAGAGGGAGTGGAAAGATGAGGAGAGATGAAAATAAGATGGCAGTCACTCAAGAAAATGGAACTGGACATCAGCCAACAACAGCTATGGCAAATCTTACCAAAAGGCATCTTGAGATGATTCAGATGATCCACACAGAGCAAACCCTGAACTATATGCTGATAAATAGATTAACCTTGTACTGTACATATGTGCCTAAGGCTATTTTAGTATGAGCCAGATGTCCTAGAACCATAAAAGCAGGCTAGAGCACTCAGGGCCAAACAAAGCAGTCAGACTGCTATAAAAGTAACGGTGGAATTTATTGACTGAGTCAACTCCTACTGGGTAGAAATACTGCCAAAATGACAACAGTCACAGAAGCTACAGCTATGCAGAACAACATACACAAGTATTCAGGACTGGGAAAGGACTCAAAGAAGTGTGGAAACTGACTCACATCAGAATAACCTCCATCAACCAAGCAGTGAGGAAGGTTCAAGGATACTAGATGGACTTTTTAAGCAACCTAGAATCCTTCTGGATGTCAAGTTAAATGGGAGTATTTCTAGATGCAATATTCACCCAGAGATTTCTCTCCCTACAGCAAGCAGAACTGCAGAGTGGATATCAGAAAGCTTTGGTTTCAGTCTTAACTCTCACACATACTAATTTTAATCAGAGGCAAGCCACTCAACTTCTCAGAGGCTCACTTTCCTCATTACAAAGGTCAGGACAATAATACCCATGGCATCTCTTTTAATGTGGTTCTTTCTTCTCACAACTACCAGTGATCTCTGAATTGCCAAACTGAATGGACATCTCTCAGTCTGGATGCTTTTGTGCCTTGTCCACAATATCTGACTCTCTTGATGACCCTTTGCTCCTGGATTGTCTCTGCTCTCTAGGTCCTCCTGACACTGCTCTGGCTCTCCTATGTGTCTTTGAGCACACTTTCTTTGTCTCCTTTGTTGGAATTCACCTTTGCCATGACCACAAACCATGCGTCCTACAAGGCTTTATCCTAGGCTCTCTTCTCTTGTTCCTTTATACTCTCTCACTCTCCAAATCCATGGGTTCAATGATCAATCTCTAGGCAAATGATTCCCAAATCTATACATCCGATCCTAAACTCTCTCCTGAGCTACAGTCATGCATCACCAACTGCCTTTCAGATACCTCGAACTGGAGGTCCTGTGGTTATCTCAATCTCAACATATCTAAAATATAGCTCATATTTCCCCTATTCATCATTATGGGCCACATAACAAACATTTCAATATGGCAAATGAAGTTTTAGCAAAGCACATTAACAGTTTCCTCTTAGACATAAAACTAAGAGGTGTCTTAACTCAAAGGTCACAATACCAAGGACTCTTCAGAATACAGGACAATTGTACTTACGTTATGCAAAGCATTCATGAGTTTATCACTAAAATCCTCTATAAGCACTTGCAAGAAAACAAAGCGGGCTAAAGAGCAAAAAGTGGTACACTAAAAAATCCTGATTCAGGTCAGGCTCTCTCTAACCCCTGAACCATACTATCACTGAATAATTTCTGATTTCAGAATGGCAGTAGTTAAAATTGTAAGAAGAAGGCGCAAGGTTTGGGCCAGAGGGAAGTGTTTCTGAGAACAGGGTGTCTTTCAAGCCTGGAGCTGGCTGCTGCTACCAGGCTCTCCACAAGGATTCCCCTGCCAGACCCATTTCTCAGTTTTCACCCTGTGATTCTTGGAGCAACAATACCTCCAGAGGGCAAGGCGGGCCCTTTAAAATTCCAACATGCCCCTGCCAGACCCTCCTTCAGAGAAGGGAACTTGACAAATACTAAACTTAAAATCGGAAATAAACCCTCTAACCTTCCTGCTCTGGCCCTTTCCCATCTGAATAAACAGATATTCCTACTGATTTTCAAAGTATTTTCATCTTCTTAAATATAAGCAAGGAATCAATCACTATTACTCAACTTCTCCTTTTTAGTCTTTATGTGCTCTTTATTTCCTAAACATTAAAGGAGGTTTTTGGTGGTGCCACAGATACACCTCCTTAAACATCCACCAACACCCCCACTTATTTTAAAAACCTATCAGAGTTCTGTCTGATACAGAGCAATAGGTTGTAAAAATTTTCTACAACTCCAAGAAAAACACCATGAGATTCAACCACAGTAGAGCCTCAGATAAGAATGATAAATTGTATGTGTGTATGTGTGTGCATGTGGATGTGTGAGAGAGACAGACAGACAGAGGCAGACAAAAAGACAGAGACAGAGAGACACACAGGGACACACGCAGAGAAAGACACAGAGAGAGGTAGGGGACAGGACAGAGGAGAGAAAAAATACTTAGCTGCCCTTTATTTGAAGAAGTAGCTTGAGGTCATAGAAAGGATCAAGTAACTCAGAGCCTAGTTCATTATTGATCTCACTTTCTGTCAAAGATATATGAACTGGACCAGCTCTATGGGTTGCCCACCCAATTGTATATGTCATAGGCTAAGCAATTATCAATCATTCTTCACCCATCTTAGTGTTGCTGCAAGGATAGGTAGGTGAAACTATTTAGAGTAATAATGTATCTCACTAAAGAAGGCTCTGCTTTGGTTCTGGGGCTTGACACAATCAGCACAATGTTATCCATAAATAGGGGCCTCTGAAAGACGTCACCATCAGTCAGCCAGTCAATAAACATTTATTAATTACTTACCGCACTGTGCTAATCTATAAGGACTTCCCTTTCCATTTGGGCTCTGAACTAGACCTTCGTCTTTAATAAACACATACTTCCCCATTTTGCGCCTCTCTTAACATTAATAATCAGAGGGTAATTGAACAAAGTTGTCATTGATGCTAAACTTCCAAGGAATCTTGACATACATGGGGAAGGAAAGTAAAATCAACAAGCATTTCTTAGCTCCTACCATGTGTCAGACAATGTGGTAAGTTCTAGGGATACAAAGAAAGATAGAAAATAGTCTCTGCCCTCAGGGAGCTCCCAGTCTAACAGGAGAGGACAGAGATCTGTACAAACAAGCTACAGACAGGACAAATTGGAGATGAGCCCAGAGGGAAGAGTTTAGTATGACAAGGGGTCGGGAAACATTTCTTGCAAAAGGTAGAATTTTAGCCAAGACTTGATGGAAACTACAGAAGCTGATGTGGAAAAGAGGAAGGGGAACATTTCAGGTCTTAGGGAATGGCCAGCATGGCCAAACGAAAAGGAGACGGGGTGCCATGGTTGAGGAAATTCAAGGAATCCAGTGCTAGCAGATAACAGAATATGTGGAGGGGAGGGTGATAGAAGGCTGGAAAGGTAGGAAGGGTCAAGTGATGAGGCCCTTTAAAAGCCAGAGGTTTTATGTTTCATCCTGGAGGTAAGAGACAGCTCCTAGAGTTTATTGAATAGGGGAGTGCCATGTTAGGTTATGAAGACCAAACTGACAGTTGAGTGGAGGTTGGGCTACAGAAGGGAAGGACTTGAGGTAGGCAGATCAGCTGGGCTTCAGGCGATCAGGGTCTACATCAGAGGAGAGAAAGGGGTATATGGGAGAGATGCTTTGAAGGTAGAATTGACAGGACTTGGCAACTTATTGGACATGAGAAGAAATGAATCAAGGATGACAACTAGGTTGTGAGCCTTGATGGCTGGGAGGATGGTAGTCTGGAGGATCATGGAGGTTAGAAGAGGGGTTACTGGAAAGGTACTGTTCAGAGTCATCTGCACAGAGATGATCATTAAATCACAACCGACAGTTTTTTGCTGGAAGGGAGTCTTTAAGGAAGCATTTTGCTCTGCCCTCAAGTGCGTTCTCTATATCTGTCAGCCAATCGTGCGACCTACTATAGAATATCCTATGCAGAAGTCTTCTGGTTCCCTTTTCAAGCCTCCGAGGATGTTCTCCATAAGCATTATTCTCAAAAATGCCATACATATGTGCCAGTGGGCATATGACTCTGTTGTTATGGCAACTTACACAGCCCTTGTCATGACCTTAAACATTTCTCTGAAACAAAGGCTTCTATTTTTGGTTAACAATACTCTTCAGAGGATGTTGTGTGTGAGTCATGGCATACCACCGAAGAATTTGAGTCTAGGGTCACCCAGAGGGCAATGAAGAGGCACGAGCAGCCTGCAAAGCAAAGCCCATAAAGAATGACACCTGAGAAGGGGGAAGTTGTAGGACCTGAGAAAATGTAGAGGACCCTGGCATTTGACTAGTGAATGTCCACCTCATCCTGTGTAGACACTTCCTGGCCATCTCCATGCCTTGCCTAGTACGTGTCCTCCCCTCCTCAGCTTTCCAATTCTAGCTCTGAAATCAGCCATCCAATCTATGCTACCATTCCTGAAAGGGAAATGTCAATCAATCATACTAGGACACCAACCACCATTCCCTCTGGATTTCCTGGACATCATTCTCCAGTACATGTTGTCTTTCACTGTCATCATGTGAACTCCTTGAGGGTGAGGATTGTCTTATTTGTTTATAACTGAGTCTCTAGTATTTACTATACTGTCTGCTTTATGAGGGCAACAATAAATGTTTTTCCATTCATTCTTCCTTCATTGACGAACCAGGCAATTGGTGAGCTCAAAGGATATCCCATGCAACCAATTGTCTACATAATGTTCAGAGAACTAAAAGAGAAGCGATATGCATCATCAAGGGAAGACCCATATTAATGGACTTCTGGATCTATGGATGTAGCCAAGTACACCCTGGAACAGCAAATTCAGATCCCTTATTCTAACAATTCCTGGGCTTCTGCCAGTGATGGTTTGCCTTTATGTCACATTTGGAGCTCTGGGTCCCTGGAAAATGTCAGCAAGGAGTTTTCACCAAATTTAGACTAATACTAGTTTTCCTATTAAGAACAAAAATGAACTGTGGGGGAACTCACTCCGGCAGTCAGTAACGTTTCTGGGAGTGCTTCCTGGGAAAACTGGAATGCCAGTCTTTACCAATGATGCTTGCACACCCTAAAATCATTGGCATCTAATGTAACCCCTGAAGAACTTCAAGGCTTGGACTGGCAACCCACCTTATTCTGGGGGAAGGGGGAGCCAAGTCTTCCTATAGCCCCTGCTCAAAGCACTGTTGACTGTCTTAGACAAGAGCCTGACCATAAGCCTGCAAGATTGGAGAAGGTGAATAAAACTGGTATACCTCATCCTTTCTGCTTTCTCTTCCTGAAAATATTTATTGTTCACAAAAACACACACACACGTACACACACTCACATAGACAAAGTAACAATATAGCTAGGGCATTCATTTGCAACTCTCCCTGAGGAGGTTTCATTTGATTATGCAAAACATTTTGTGAAAAGATGTAATTCATTAAAATAGTGTGGGTGGAGTGCCTGGGATCTGTCCATAGCTGAATATTGTGCCATTTATTTCCTTGGAGAAAATAAAGGTCAGGGGTATCTATAACTTGGCATATGCTTTCTCCAAAGAAAGTCAGAGCCTAGAGTCTCTGGAGGCTTGTACAGTGGCATAGTTTTTAATAGGTTCACTAAAAATAAAAAAAGGAAAAGAGTTACCTGTGCTGAAATCTCCTTCTAGCTGAGCTGTTCCTACCTTGGCTGAGAGATTCCATGGTTACCTATGCCATGGTCAAAGAGAACCCCTCGAAAAGTAAGAAAACATGAAAAGTTTCTACATGAAAAGGACTGCAGATTTGGAATGAAAAGACCCTTAGAGTTCATCTGCTCCAACCTCCTACTTTGGCAGATAAGGAAACTGAATACCAGGGAAGAAGTGAATTATTATCCCAGGTCACGCAGGGCCTACAGCTCAAGTAGCAGGACTGAAGTCTTCGTTCCCTGACTTCCAAGCTGGCAGGCTCTCTGGGCTGCCTCTCAAAGGGGCCCTGCCTGGGTGAGGGTGAGCTGAGTCCATATGCTGCACAGTGGTGCCACCCACCTTCTCATGCTTTAACGAGTATTTTCTCATCCTGACATCTTTGGCTAGGGTAGAATAATTCTACAATCATTTTTACAAGTTTAGAGAGATGAAATTATATATGTTTTTACTACATCTTAAAATTAGATTTTGTTCATATGTAAGTATTCATTCTTCTACTCTACAGAATTGTGTGCCAAAATTTTCAAAATAACCTGGCTTTAAGATAATAAAAATCCTTTAAAATCAGCAAGTTTTTAAATTTTTTTAAATGGTCATTTTGAGATTTTAAGGATCACAGTCATTCAGGAGACAGCCCTTCTTCCTTATTACAGACCACAGGACTTACTCCAGTTTTAGGTGTAGGAGTCAAGGTAATACCTTCCATTAGATGGTAAACTCTGTCAAGTGTGGCTTTATGTTCACATTTGGGCAGGCTCTTAGCATCCCCTGCTTCCTTTTCTACCAGTCCACCATCATTATGGAAGTAAAAGGGGTCGCTCTCTCTCAGAACTTTTAAGGTCTCTCTCAAGAACTTTGGATTTGACTGCAACAGGAGAGACCCTGGCACAAGACCACTCAGCATGGCGTGCCCACATCAGAAAGGGTGCTGTGCTCTAGGAGCAAAGCAGAATTGAGACAGCACAAAGTAATCACAGGATGCACAAATTTAGGGTATCTACCCTAAATATTCACCCTGACTATCTGTGCCCCACCTGTGGTAGAGCATTCCGAGCTCCTATTGGTCTGATCAGTCACAGTCGGACACACTGAAATTTCACTTTACCATAGTGATGTCATTTTGGTACTCTTTGAGAACAAAGGACAACAACCAACCAGAAGAGGCTGCACAGAATGAGGGGTCATTTGACTTTTTTCCAAATTTATCAATTGATTTGTTTTCAGTTTTCAACAATCACTTCCATAAGTTCCAAATTTTCTCCCCCTCCCTTCTCCCTCCCTCTCCAAGACAGCATACAATCTTATATGGGCTCTACACATACATTCCTATTAAACACATTTTCACACTAGTCATGTTGCATAGAAGAATTAAAATAAATGGGAGAAACCATGAAAAAAACAAAACATAACATAACATAACAAAAGAGAAAATAGTCTGTTTCATTCTGTGTTCTGCCTCTATAGTTCTTTCTCTGGATGTAGATGGCATTTTGCATCATGAATCTTTTGGAATTGTTTTAGGTCCTTGCATTGCTGAGAAGGGCTAAGTCCATCAAAATCAGTCCTCAAATATTGTGGCTGTTGCTGTGTATAATGTTCTCCTGGTTCTGCTTGCTTCATTCAGCATCAGTTCATATAAGTTTTTCCAAGTTTTTCTGAAGTCTGTCTACTCATCATTTCTAATGACACAATAGTATTCCATTACATTCATATACAACAACTTGTTCAGCCATTCCCCAAATGATGGGCATCCCCTCGATTTCCAGTTCTTGACCACCACAAAAAGAGCTGCTATAAATATTTTTGTACATGTAGGTCCTTTTCTCATTTTTGTAATCCCTTTGGGAAGTGGTATTGCTGGGGCAAAGGGTATGCACATTTTTATAGCCCTTTGGGCATAGTTCCAAACTGCTCTCCAGAACGGTTAAATCAGCTCATAGCTCCACCAAAAATGAACTAGTGTTCCAACTCTCCCACATCTTCTCCAACATTTTTCATTTTTAAGAGTCATTTTGAAAAACCTTTTGTTTTATTGTGATGGCCAAAGAATTCATCACCCATTGGCCAGCTGATAATGAGTCTCTCTGTATTTAACTGGAGCAACTTGGGACAGCAGGCTCAGTCTGTTGCTGAAATGACACTCAAGGCCTTTCTAGACTGATTGAACCTGCTACAGCTTACTCTATCCACTAGAGTGACCATCAAAGACCTAGAATCACCTTCATGAGCCAATGAGACACAGGTGCTGGACCTGGTAATGCCATCCCATTTGGGACACCAGCATCTGTGACTTGAACTGATTCTGGGACAGATCAAGAGATATCAGTTGGGACTCAGTCTGACCAATCCATCTTTCACACCAAATATTTAAGCAGTATTAACTTTTGCTCTCTTTCACCCCCAGTGCTACCAGTGGCTGAAGGAAAAAATCGTAAGTGAAGAAGGAAGAAAGCAGCAAACCAAGCTAAAGGACCTTTCTCCAATTGCAGAACGTCTGGGCTGCACTCTACCTCAGCTAGCAGTGGGTGAGAACCAGTGGTCTGGGAGAAGCCAGGCTTTGCTGGGTCATAGATGCTTCATCTTTGTCAGTCTCTCTCTTCTTGTGCTGTTTTTTCTCAGTCTAATTGCAGACACCCATTGATCTTCTCTCAAGAGAATTTTCCAGAAATCCAAATCATTTTCTCCATTCCTAGATGTTTCTTTCCTCATTCCTTATTTATTCATTCATTCAACAAGGTTTCATTAAGTACCTACTATGGGGCCAAGGCCCTGGGGATACAAAAACAAAAAAATGAAGTTATTCTCATCTCAAGGAATTATATTAAAATAATAACACACATGCTCAGGTGCATATACATACACGTATACATTTAGAAAGAAGTGGTAATGACAACTAGCCTTTCTGATCCCATCCATTTCCTTTCACATATTTTCACCTTTGTTTAAACAGTATTCAAAAGAGGGCCCAGTCCAATAATGATAAAGAAGTAGGGGAGAATTCAATTTAACCAACATTTATTTAGGGCCTCCCATATGCCAGATACTCTGCTGGGTGCTGGAGACACAAACACAAAAATGAATTGGTCCCTGTCCTCAAGGAATGTTCATTCTCCCAGTGGGATTCATAAGCACATACAATGTCACACAATACAAACTGGAGAGGGGGAGAGCCCTGATGGCTGGAGGGCAGGAGTGCTGACTAAGAAAAGCTGCCTATAGAATTTCATGTCTGAGTTCTCATTCAAAGGCAGCCAGGATTCTAGGAGGGGACAGTGAGAGACAATCTATGCAAAGTCATGGAGGTGAGGGATTGAACAGTTGCATAAGAAACAGTCGATATTCCAGCGACAGAGGGAAGTCAGGAAATAAGATGAGGAAAAGTAGGCGAAAATCAGATTACGACAGGCTTCAAATGCCAGGCTGGGAATGATATTATCATTTATCCTAAGGATAAGAGTGAGCCAGTGAAGCTTTTCAAGTAGAAGAGGAACATGATTGGATTTGCATTTTAGAAATATCATTTTGTCAGAATGTACCAGCACACCAAAGCTGTTCTAAGAGGAGAATATCTCCTTTGATTTCTTAAGGTATAATGAGAAAAGCTCAGAGGATTTGTCAGCAATAAGCAAACAGGCAGAGGAAGAAAATAAAAACCCACTTCCATCTGGTGGGCTCTCAAGTGACCTTACCGGGAGATGGAATGGTCAGGATTTAGGAAGGAAGCTGAGTCAACAGCCCCCTCCCACTATTGTCAAACCCTCTGCTCTTCCCCCACTCTCCAGTCACGTGACCTACACTGTCATCCACTCAGAACACTAGAGGTTTTCTCTAAACATCCTCCAAAATGAGTGCCCTCCTGGAAGCTATGCTAGCACAAAAATCGCATAAAATGAACTTGGGAGATGCTGTGTAGAATAAAGTAAAACCACAGAGATGGCCCTAGAAAAAGAGAGTTTTTCTTTTTTTGAGTTCTGAAGGAAGTATTAGATAGGCAGATGGGGAGGTGGGGGTGGGGGGAAAAGATAAGATCAAGAAAGGATGGCTGACATTTCAACAACAGTTTTGCTTTCCCCACATTATCTCCTTTGAATCTCACTACAACTTCATGAAATAGGTAGTACAGCTATCATCACCTCCATTTTACAGATGAGCACACTGAGATTGAGAAAGCTTAAGCGAGGGTTGCTGAAAATCCAATTTAAAAAAAACAACCATTTAGAGCACTCTTCCTGTATTGACCAAGAACTGGAATAAGGAAGAAATGGTTAAAGAAATAATTGCATATTAATGTAAAGGAAATTTATTGTGCCATAAAAAAGTCGAAAGTAATGATTTCTGAGAAACTTAGGACAATTTGTATGAAATGATACAGTTAAGTAAGCAGAACCAGGAGAACACTTGGTCACATAACAAGAGCCAAGGATGATAGGTGGACAGCCAGAGCACTTCCCAGGAGAAACTGGAGAAGGTGCTCAGCATGTTGGGGGGACTCTCCTAGGACAAATTTCTGGGAGAATTTGATTAAGGGTCCTAGAGGCTGAGCAGGCACATGTAATTCATACTACATGCTCCTAAATCGGTAAGATCATAGATCTATTTGCGTAACATTTAGAGAGAGAGAAAAGAGAGTCTCAATTTTCCCATCTGTAAAACTGGAAGGCTAGTTTATGTCTGTTGCCTCCTGATTCTACCATTGTCTTTATTATTGAGAACTTAACAATAAGTAAACATGGTAGCATACAAAGAACAAGACTTTTGTATAAGAAACTGTGAACTTGTTACCTATAATTTCTTTTTGCTTGTAGAAAGGAACTAGAAACTGTACTGGAGATTCTCTTCTCCTTGGTTCTGGAATGGCATCACCATAGCATCTGCCTTTCGAGGCTCTTTGGCACAAGTCAAGAAGGGTGATGAGGTTCCAGAGAGATAAGCTAAAAGAGGATTTTCCTAACCTCTCTCTAGATGGCTGACTGGTCTCCCACTCAGTGTTTGGAGAATCTAGTGGTCCTTATTAATACCAAAATCTTAGATCTTCTTAATATCCTCATTAAAACAAAAATCAACCAAGGATATCAGTAACTACCAACCTACATGCCTGTTCTTTCAATTGTATGAACTCTTTATGAGAGGCTCTCTATTTGATAGAGAAGTCAGTAAGGGGAAAGTGTAAAAGCATCTACTTAAGTCAATAATTGAGTTGATTGTAATGCAGATCCTTTAAATTGAACTTTGAAAGTGTGGAAACGCTATTGATGCCTAGAGAGGGGAGTTTCTGTTGACTTAAGCATTACCCTACAATTGTGACAGATAAATTCATTCTTCATATCCACAACTTTCTATCACCCACTTCTGTCCCCTGCCTCTGACCAGAAACACAGGACAAATATCCCAATTTCTTTTCATCCTTCATGAACAAGTTCCCACTACAAATCTATGAGGGCAATCAGAGGGCAATAAACTGGGGTCACGCTGCCCTTGATCCACTGTGGTGCCCAGATATAAACCACAGCTCCAGAAGGAAGTGAGCCGTTTAAATAAACATCCCTGACCCCTGGCATCCTGCTGCCTACACCTGCATACAGAAAGGGTTTCTGGGAGTCCTGGGATGTGGCAAGCACCTTCAGTAGCTGTTTACATGGCAGTTTGAATCTTCACCAACTTCTGTGGTAAAATTCCATCAATAATTATCCCAAATCATACACAGGTGCAGTTACCGGTGGATTTGGGCAAGTCTGCAGGACAGAGCCATCCATTGGCAGGGCAACAAGGGAGGAGTCTGTCCTCTCACTGCAGGATAGAGCAAATTTCTTGTTATTAGTGATCTCTAAGAGAATAGGAGTTCCTAACTTGGGCTCCAGGATACAATTCTGGAGATCCATGAACTTGGTTGGGGAAAAATATATATATATTTATTTTCACCTACTTCTAACTGAAAGTTAGCATTTTCTTCCACTGTGGTTAAAATTTTAAAATCTGAGATTAGCTCTAGGCTTCCCCAGACTACCAAAGGGGTTCACAGTACAAAAGACCCTCTACTCTAGAATATCCATGAAATTATATTATACAGAGAAATCAGAGGATGTTAGAGATGGAAGGCCTTCTTTCTACAGAATGAGGTAAATGAGGTGCAGAGAAATAAAAGGGTTTGTCTAGGGAGTGACCTACTATTTGTCTGAGTGAAGATTTCAACGCACGCCTTTTCCCACCAGCTGCTCTGCCCCACTCTGTGAACATCCTGCTGTCCATAGGATAAGCTCATCATTAGGAATCTCATCAAGGAGATTTCTTCTGTTTTGATATTCACCCCCTCCTTAATACCCTTAGTTGCCCCTCCCCTCTGACTAGAGGACTCCCATAGCCTCCCTTTAGGGAGGGCTCAGAATTTTCCAGCTAGCTCTTCATTTCCCACCAGCTCTTTTGCTTGGTTTCCACTCCATAAACACCAGACCAAACCAGCTCCCCCACCCTTGACCTCTTGAGGTCCCTTCCTCCTTTTTAAAATTGTCTTCCTCCATTAGAATATAAGCTCCTTAAGGACAAGGAGTATAATTTATTTTTCTGATTTGTATTCTCAGCACTTTAACACAGTGTCTGACACATAGTAGGAACTTGGTAAATGTTTATTGACTGCTTCAATGTTCCGTCTACTACACCCTTCTGCTTGTCATTGCTTTGTACCTAGATCAATAATTTCATTCAATCGATAAGCATTTATTAAGCACTTACTACATGCCTGAAGTTGTGCCATGATCTGGATATATATAATTAAAAGAAAAAATAATTCCTGTCTTGAAGGATTTATATCCTATTGGGAGAAAACATATACACATAAAAATAAATACAAAATTTATAATACAGCTATTATATCTTCTGGGGTGAGAAGACACCAGCAGCGGAAATGGCACCTGAGTTGGGGAAGATTCACCCCTGGGAGGAAGGGGATAGATGATGATCCAGCAAAGGAGACTGAGAGAAAATGGTCAGGCAGGTAGGAGAAAACCCTGGAAAAAGCAGAAAAGGGATGAAAACCCAAAGAGGAGGTGATCCAGGAGAAGATGATGAGGAGTTTCAAAAGTTGCAGAGAGGTCCTATAGGGCAAGGTCTGAGAAAAGCCTCTTCAGATGTAATGGGAAAGTTATAGAATCATTTCAGTCAAGGTGCTTATCTCTGTGTGATGGTGAGGTCAGTTAATTTTTCTGAACTTTGGGTTCGATATCTGTAAAATTCTCTTAGCTATAATACCCATCTCCTAGGCTGTCATGGCACTCCAAGGAGACTGTGTAAAATATGAGGTAAACCTTACAGTAAGAAAGAAATATCAGCTATCACACAATCATCACCATTACCATCATCATGATCAAAGAGTCCCTATTAAAACATAACAACTGAATGGTGACACCTCAATGAGATTAGCTGCCAGCAAAGAGTAAGACCCTGCAGAAATGGGAGACAATCTGAGTAGCCAAGATAAAGAGGTTTATGAAAGAGGAGCTGGATTGCACCATGGCATAGAGTACCACAGCTTCCATGGGATAAAAGTTGATCTATCCACCCTACAAGGTTGAATACTTTGTGCACTTTGTAAATAAAATATTGTTGCTATTAGCAGTAGTAGTAGTAACATTATATGGCACTTTAAGGTTTAACAATCACATTATATATGTTATTCCTCTGACAATTCTCAGAAGTGCTTGGAGTACATAATTGATTCTTTTTCCCTAGCATGGTGCCTGCGGAATGAGGGAGTGAGCTCTGTTCTCCTGGGGTGTTCCAATCCTGAGCAACTTATAGAAAACCTCGGTGCCATACAGGTAAGTAGATCCACTACCAATGAGTTCTATCAAGAACGATCTCTTGTGATATGAAGTTCCTTTGAGGCTCTCCTCAGATGGTGATTTCATTTTCTTCATCTCAGTGCCTCAGAGAATCATAACCTTTGAGTTGTCTGGAAACCCCAAACTCCAAGGATGAGTTAGATCTAGTTTGGAAACAATTACAATATTAAGCATCAGTCTTAGCCAATAAACAACTCTGGTCCATGTACCAATGAATCATCAGTAAGTCTGGTAGACTTTGATTCCATCAAGGAGATTGCAGAAGAATCCTGGACATACAGCAGTATTACATCAATTTAAAATCAATTACTTCCTGTGGTTTGCTGCACTTCACAGCTGAGAACAAATGAATGAAAAGATAGTTACCAAGCTTTTACCATGTGCCAAGCACTGTGCTAAGTTAATGGGGACATAAATATAAGATGATCCCTGCCCTCAAGGAACTTATAATCTAATAGGGGAAGACAACACATATAGGGAATGGTGCCCAGGGAGGAGGGTTTTGGTCAAGGAAGTCAGAGAGATGGTAAGTAGAAATAAGCTGCTGATTGCCATGTCCTTTCCCAGAAAGACTGTGTTGAATTTTACTATTGTTCCCAGAGATGAAGGTGGAAAGCCATGGTATTTGTTGGTAGGGGAAGAGGGGGCTGCCCAGGGCAGGGTAGAGAGAGGAGAAGAAAGGCATGCTGATGAAAGCTTGACATTAGGATGAGCAGGGAACAATAATGTGGATGGTCTGAATCAATAGTGTTGGCAAATCCTAACAACAGACTCTCCAAAAGAAAAAATATATGTGTGAGTATGTATGTGTGCATGACCCACTTGTAAGTTCATTATTAACATTTTCTAGACCATTTCCTTAAGTTGAAACACAAATAGAAACAGGGCCACTAAGGAATTCCTATACAAGGATCTCTGAGCTGCATATCGACTTTGTTTTTAAATATGATATTATCTGTTTTATCATATTTGTATTTATTTTGTTAAATGTTTCCCAACTATATTTTAATGTGCTGTGGGCCACATGAAGCTGAGGTTGTGTCACCCATGGTCAACAAAATAATCCATGAAGCTCTGGTTTCATAGCAGTTTCTGATTTCCAAGGTGTAAATTCTCACATTGAAAATTTAACAATTGACTTGGCTTAAGCTGACTCCTGAACAGCCTGACTCTGGGTCAGATTAGAAACTGTGAAGCCTTCACAATTCCAGTGTTGAGAATATAAAAATGAAGTGTGTAAACTGTCCTCTCTCAAGACTTATATGAACTGCTGCGAAGTGAAGTAAGCAGAGCCAGAAGAACATTGTAGACAGTAACAGCAATCCTATACAATGACCAACTGTGAATGATTTGGTTCTTTTTAGCAATACGGTGTTCCAAGCCAACTCCAAAGGATCCATGATGAGAAATGCTCTCTGCCCCTACAGAGACAACTATTAAATTCTGAGTGCAGGTTGAAGCATACTTTTGTTCACTTTATTTTTCTTCGTTTTGTTTTTGGCAACCTGGCTCATATGGAAATATGTTTTGTGTAACTTTACATGACACCTGTCACTTCGCATGAACATTTTATTTTTGCCTTCTCAGTGAGTGGGGAAGGGTGAGAAGAACAGAAAGAATTTAGAATTCAAATATTTTAAAAATAAATAACAGCCTAAAAATGAAAATAAATTTAAAATTTTTAAATGATCTTCCCTCTTCTCCCTCCCTCTTTCCCCCAACAAAATCTTAGGATCATAGATTCAAGGCAATTCTCTAAAACTTTAAGTTGCAGAGAAGGTGCCAACCTGCTTTGGTAGAAGGAGTTTCCTTATCTGGGAGTTCCACTTACTAATGAAATCCCAAGCTCACTTCCCATCCTGTAACTGACCAGCTGTTTCCAACCCTGAAGTTTCAGATCTAGCTCTCAGTTCAAAGGCTTTGATTCTTTTGAGGGAAGGGTTAATAACAAGACGTGGGGAGGAGCCAAGATGGTGGAGTAGAAAGACTCATGTATGCTAGCTCCAAACCCACAGCCCATAAATTTTCTGTAAAAAGAACTCCCCACAAATTCTGGAGCAGTGCAAGCCACGCAGAAATGCAGGGGAGGAGATGATAGAAGGGAGGGCAATGGGAGGAGGGAGCAATTTGAAGTCAACACTCAGGGAGGAACAGGATCAAAAAACAGAATAGAAACAGTGGGGGGGCAGGATAGGATGGAGGGAAATACAGTTAGTCTTACACAACACGACTATTATCGAAGTCATTTGCAAAACTACACGGATATGGCCTATATTGAATTGCCGGCCTTCCCAAAGGGAATGGGTGGGGAGGGAGGGATGGGGAGAATTTGGAACTCAAAGTTTTAGGAACAACTGTTTAGTATTGTTCTTGCTACTAGGAAATAAGAAATACAGTTATTGTATATTATATTGTATATTATATATGGGGACAAGAGAAGGGAGGGATGACAGAAGAGAGGGCAGATTGGAGATAGGGAAAATTAGATTGCTTGGTGTATTGGGGTGGGGGGAGGGGATAAAAGGGGATAAAATTTGGAACCCAAAATTTTGTGAAAATGAATGTAAAAAGTTAAATAAATAAATTTATATGTAAAAAATAAAAAAACCAAGATGTGAATATAATGGTACTGACAATGATGAGGAGGAGGAGAAGGAGAAAAGGGAGAGGAAGAGGAGAAGGGGACAGGAGGGGAGGGGGAGGGAAAGAGGAAGAGTAGAAATAGAAGAAAAAAGAGAAGAAGGAGGTAGAGAAAGGAGAAGGAAAAAGGAGCATTTATAGAGTGCTTTTCAGTTTACAGAATCATGGATATGGTACTAAGGTGACTACAAATAGTCAAATAGTGTGGCTGAAACCAGGAACTGTAATCAAGAATCATTATTCATGACTAAGCTCCATGTAGAGCAGTAAACTCTTCCAGAGATGAATCAATCTCTGTCCCTTGGCCCATGGAGTGACCTGTGCTTCAGGCACTGTGGAGAACGGAGACAAGAAATCATGATAGTCTTCTAGTCCTGGATGGAGCCCCTGCCCAGGGTCAGATGCTGTGGGGCTTTGCTAGGCTTGTTCAATGGATGTTTTTCACTCTCTATTCCAATTTGAACCCTATTTGAGAACTCAAGACTAACTAAATCAAGTATTGATTTAAGACCAAGGGTCTTAGTAATAGCTATGGAGGTATAGGGGCCCAATAGCCTTGTATATATAACTCTTGTTACCTCTCTGCCCAGGAGAAATCCACCTGAGGATGAAGCCTGCTGCTGGTTCCATGAACAAAAGAAGGGACAGGTGGCTTCTTTCTCAGTCCTGGGAGAGGACTGAGAGGCTCTAACTAATTGCATGAATTCTGAGAATTGTAGCCCTGGATTGACAGCACTGTGTTTTTTGGCCAGCCCTAGAAGAGCTGAGATTCTTGGGAGCGTGGGCATGGCCATGGGAGTTGGAAGGAAAGGAGATGTTGGCCGATTGAAACAAAGAAAGAGCAGTCAGAGGCAATGAGCTGTGGTGGGTGGAGGGAGAGAGACAGAATGACTTATCTACAACAGGCACTTTGCATAGACTCAGACTGAGATGAAAGTGACTTGGGCACTGTCTTTTCAGATCCCTGATGAAGGGTTTAATTCCTCTGCACTCCCCCACTAGAGCCCCCCCCACCCCAGCCCCACTATACCCCACAGACTGCAGATATTACTACAAGAATTCTCCACTGCTTAAGTTGTACCTGCTTTCTGATTTTGTTGGTAGTACCTTAGGAATTATAATGTAAAATAATGACTGGTCATGACTGTCATGTGATTTTTGTCAGTTATTAATTTGCAAACAGGGGAAGCGACCACAGAGGGGGCTGATATAGTCTGGTATAGAGAGGGAAGTAGAAGTCTGATCTATCTGTCTAAAATAACTTGGATTTTTTTATCCTAGCCTGGGGGTTTTGCATTCTAATCGTGAAGATGTTATCATATAATAATTTTGATTGATAACATTTAGGAAACTTCCTAAAATGAGAATTTAAACTGAATTCAGGGTTTGTCTTCTGGCCTTGAGGTTAAAAGGTCAAGCCAGGTAGCCATAGTAGTCTGGTGAGGCGAATGGACCATTTCATTCCTCTAATATCCTCTCCTTGGGCATGCCCAGCGGAATATGGGCAATGCTGAGAAGTAGCCCACCTTGGTAGAACCAGGAAAGCATGGTCTGAGAAAAATGACTATGGCCCCAAAATTCCAAAGGTGGAGGCCAAAGAGAAGAGCACCACCTACTGGTTATATATAAAATAGGTGCTCCACTTAAAATATCTAGGTGTTTAAAGACTTGGCTAATTTTTATTGGGTATCATACCATTTAAGAGAAGATATAGACTCGATTAAAATTTCTAGTTTTATTTTTTTAACTTTCATAGGCTACATGTATCTTTGCTTGTGTCTTTGTGGCAACTCACAACTTCATGGGTAGCCAATTACATCACCCTTAACTCTTCTAAGTTAACACTTTCACAAAGGAGAGTCATCAAGTAAATGAACTACACTTAAGACTTTGTAATGCATTTGGAGATATGATAACAATCTGTAGTATTTGATACTACAGTAAGATTCTCCAGATGAAGACAGATTTACTCAATAGTAGATGTCCAGGCAAAAACATCTGGCCAAGCACATTTGTGGCTCTCTCTACTTAGACACTTCAGGGATCCATGATTGTCCATATAGATAATCTCTCTGCAAGTCCAGATTGCAATCCCTTCACATCCTCCTCAACTGTCTTTCTGAATTCATGGAAGTCCCCAAATTTTATCACCCAGAGGCCAACCTCCCAGCCATGAGGCTTGCAGTCTCAGCTAGGTTGCTCTTCAAGCTGGCATGTAATCTATAAATAGGCCTAAAGTTATTGTCTTCCTTGTATATGATTTGAATATTTCTTCTCCATTAGAATAGAAACTTCATGAAGATGAGAGCCAGGTTGGGGGAGTTTTACTTTGTATTCCCAGTATTAGAACAGTGCCTCGAACACAATCAGCACTTAATAAATCCTTCTTAATTGAATGACTACCACCTTGGTAGGTGCTGTCAGAGTTTGTGATCTGCTGATATAGATCCTGGGAACTGAGGGTCATCTCCCTGCCATGCAAAGACATTACAGGGTGTCAGGAGAGGGCTATCTAAGAATTTAATAGCAAGAATGGGAAAGAAATGATACTCAATTCTGATTATTCAATTAAATACAACAGGAAATCATAAAGTTCATCTATGTGACAGACACTGCGCTGTTCAGTGGTGGTAAAGTAGATAGTGTTGGACTTAGAATTTGGAAGATCTGAGTTCAAATTTTGCCTCAGTGCTTAGCTGTGTGACTCTAGGGGAATCTCTGCACCTGTTTGTCTCAGTTTCCTTATCTGTAAAATGGGGATTATAACACCTCCCTCCCAGATTTGCCACAAGAATCGAATGAGAGAGTAGAGCGTGAAGGGCCATAGAAACATTAGCTATTATTACTGCTGTAATGGTTGCTGTTAATATTATTATACAAGGACAAAAGTGAGTCTTTTCCCTCTTCCCCTTTGCTTGCACCGCCCCGTCCACCGTTTGTTTTCCTTTTCTCTCCATCTCAGGTCCTCCCCAAAATGACATCGCATGTGGTCAACGAGATCGATAGCATACTGCGAAACAAGCCCTACAGTAAAAAAGACTATCGCTCCTAATCCACTGCATGAGCCGATGGAAGTGCATGGTTAAAACAGGGGCCTGTCCCCGGTTCTGAACTGTTCCAATATCCAGTCATCCAAGTCACTTAGCAAGCAGCCTGCTGCTCACTCAACCTCTAGCGTTCCTGGATCCTCCGAGGTGTCTGCTGTCGCTACCACTGGGCTCGGATGTTCGAAACCACGCGAAAACCACCGTCCCCACAAGAGCGATTCTATTTTCTTATCTATGACTAACGCTGCTGATTCCTGCGTTCCTGCTGTGTACCTCACGCTTATGCAATGAAAAATAGATGGAAAACAAAAACAAAAGATTTATAACCTTCAGGTATTTGGTAACATAAAGAAGGCTGTACAGATATATTTTTTCAAACGAACAAAATCCACAGATGTGATTATGAGATATAGTAAAAAAAAAAAAAAAAAAAAGTCTTAGCTACAGTCTTGAGGAGGCTTAGGAAACAGGAGTAATTTCAAGTCTTTTTCTTTTTTAAATGGAGTTTTCTTTCACTTGGTTATTAACAAAACACTCATTATTATAGTTGGAGACCTGGGAATTTCATTAGCATAGAGTACCCCCAGCATGGAAACTCCCTCCCTTGAGGCAGATTGGCACTTTGTCCATAACACAGTCTTAGAAGGTTCCCTGGGGCTTGGAGAGATTAAGTGGCCCCCTCCTCTCTGACAGGACTTGCACCCCAGGCTCCAAGCACAGCCTCTCACTTGTCGTTTACCTTTATTTTTAAATATCAGCTGCAGTTTGGACCACAAACACTGTCTTCTACACCTTTGTCAGTGTTCTGTTCAGATATCAATAATGTTACGTTCATTTACAGATTAAATGAATAGTTGATAAGAGGATGAACCACATAATAATTAACCAGGGATGTTATGAAGACTTTATGAAAGGGAGATAAATGTATGCGTCTAAGGAATCTTAGTTCTGAATAAATCATAAACGAATGTATCTGCAAACAAAGTATTCATTTTGTCTACATTTTATTAAAAAGATGTTTCATTCACTTGATTGCTTGTAGGTATAGCTTCTGAAAGTTTCAATATTGGAGCTTTTAAGATATACATATACTCAGTTTATTTAATTTATTCACTAATTTAATGCCATAAAATGCTCAGAAAAAGCCAGTGTTCAACACTAAGATGAGTTCCGGGGTTTTATTATCCATCTATTAGTATTTGAGGGAAGATACCAACATGAAGCTGGTTGTGTGTTTCTTGAAGGTACTGGGTCACCTAGGCAATGGGTTTTGGTCAATGTGGAGTCCCTCACTGACCCACTGAGAAACAGGTGAAAACTTCCTGATGGCTCTGTAACCATAATAGGCACATTAAGCCACATAGTATGCATGAGACACAGCATGAGCTAAAAGCAAATGGTTTGGTTGGGCACAAATAGACTTTGACCTTGAGTTATGATGAATCCTCTTGCTGAAGGACCTCTTGTATTCTCCTGCCATATTGTATTTGCCACCTGTATCCACTTAACAGAGATGCTGTATGTTCCCACCTATCCCTCAGAAGGAAAGAAACCTGTGGTCTTGCTGGTGGCCCACTAATGATCAGACCACCAGAAAGAAGTACAAAATTTTGACCTTTATTTTCTCAGCAAAAAGACCGTGTCACTTTTACATGAAATACTTTGAACCCAAAGAATGTAGAATTCGTATAGACTTGTTCTTACTGTCATCTACACAGATGAGTGGTTCAATGCTAAATCTTAAAAGGTGAACATGTAGCACCAATAGTTTTTCCTTGATAATCATCAATTTGTAAGTGTTTCATGGAGGAAATTTTGTTGCCCACTCTCACCCCCATCAACCGTAACAGTATCAGATTCATGATAAAAACACCTTTAAAAACCATTCTGTATTTCATCTGACAGTCTACTATGTGTATAAATGGGCTGTGGTGCCATGTATCAGGAATTGCAATCTACTTACTATACATTTGCTTGGAGACAATAAACGTATTTTGTGCATCTAACCTTCTAACTAATAAGTTCATTATACGTTGCAAGGTAAAACCTACATACCATCACAAAAGAGGGGACAATCCACTGAATGGGATGTTATTGCTGTCAAGTACAAACGGGAAGATAGGTAATAGGAAAAGGAGGATACAATTATGCAATATGACCATATATATGAAACACCATAATTAGTTGGTCAATAAAAACTCTGAATTTTTAATCCAGAGATATGAGTTCAGATCTTGGGGGGAACCTCATGACTTGGAGGATGTTACCTTTCATTGTGGAGAAAGCGCTGGGGTTGGCATCGCAAAGAACTACATTTAAATTTGCCTCAGACACTAAATGCCCAAACCCAAGCAAAACACTTAATTTCTCATGATGCATCCCCCCTTAAAATCAAAGGTTAACCTCAGTGATCTCTAAAGTCCACTCAGCTGTACTGTTATTCTTCTAACTAGGACCAGAACCAAGGTTGGACAACTGGGCTTCTGTCTCAGGGTGCCAAATATTAAGGGTACTGATAGCTCTTAGAGTCCTTCCACAACACAGAAATAACAGAGCTCAGCAGCTGGTAAGGACAGTAAGTTTGGGATGAAATAGAAAGCTCCCAGAGAAGGAGTGGGTGAGCTTTCCCCTCCCCGTGCAGTGGCCTTACAGCAGGATCTTGTTCTCCACTCCCCTGACCCTTAAAACAGCTCGTTCTCAAATAAGAAAATCTAGTCCAAATCTAAACAGATGAAAAAGTAAATTCATAATGGTTGAGTTAAAGGCGTGGGATTCTTACTGCTTGGACCAGCTGGAGTTCAAGGTGCTCATCCCAAGCCCAAGAATTATTAGTTATAGTTCTGCTTCTAATTCCTAAAACAAGGGCAAGAGAATTCTAAAGAAAAAGAAAATCTCATGAAGTTCCCAAATGAAAGGAGCTTGGAGAGATTTTGGACAAATAACATAAAGCCCCAACTTGCTTATGGGTCTTCAAACAGAAGGCAAAGTTGTTATTGAATAGTACTTGGGACAGCGAGGCACACTGTCCTCCCTTATGCCCCCCTCAAAAAATTCCTCTACATTCTTAACCATGTCGGTGCCATGAACCCCTTCAGGAGTCTGGTAAAGCCTATGGACTCCATCTCAGAATGATGGTTTTTGCTAACTATATTCATAACTGAAGGACATGCTAAATTTCAATTAGAGGCTTTTACTCATGTGAATTCCCAGCTCTCCTTCAACCGAGAGGTGTGTAGACCCTAGATGACAAACTTATGCTCTAATTGCATGAGTTTCCTGTGAAACACTTAACAAAGATCTCCAATAACCTTTTCTTTTTTAAGGATGGAATCCATGCACAGAGAACATTTTGTTCTTGGAAGCAAAATTAGCAGCCATGTACCTCAAACTCACAGCCAAGATGGCAAGTAAAGAGAGGCACAGAGCAGCCCAGTACATTTCCTAACTCCTCACCTCCCTTCAAGAAAGAGTGCCAAGATGTGGTCCAAGGTTGGCACTGTGTCAAGCTCCTCACTACAGAAAAGGAGAAACAGTAGGGTTGGCACTGTGTCAAGCTCCTCACTGCAGAAAAGGAGAAACAGTAGGGCCTGGCATACACAGCACCAAAGGGGAAGCAGTCAGGTGGGCAGACGTGGGCTGACACTGATGATGTTAGCCTGTGAAATTGTGCCTGCTCATTTTCCTAGGTGATTCTCATTATCCTCTGTGGTCTTTTGATCTGCCACTTCAAAACCTGGAAATGCAATTAAGTGTGTCCAAAATCAAGACACAGATTTAATTTTGAAAATTAAAATCACCACTAATGCTAAAGAAGAGCTTTTAAAAAGCCCAAGATTTGGAAATGTTATGGATTTAAAGAAAACTGAAGTTTAATGGAATACTCCTTAATATTAAGGCTGAGTTGTCAATGGGGATGATGAAATCAGGGGCAGTCCATGACTTAAAAAGGGTTAAAAGCCCCTGCTCTCTACCCTTCCTCCCAAGGCTATTCTGACTAGATGGATTTTCCCTCCTCTCCATAATTTGTCAGCCAAGTTAAGGCAACAGACACATACAAACACCAACAGAGACCAGATCCCTTCTTCATCTGGGGATCTCATCACACACATGTGCACACACCCACACGCACACACTCCCCCAGTAATCAGGCAGGATCATATCATAGCTGGAAGGATGGGGTTAATGAGAATCCTTTAGCAAGTGAAAGGGAAACCAATAAAGTGAGAGAATTAGGACCCCCCTAAATGGAAGCTGCACATCTCCTGAAGCACAGGGTGACCATGCAAAATCATAAAGTACGGCAGGACTTAGAGATCATCTTGTCAATCTCCACTTTACAGGGGGTGCACGGTGATTCACCCAAGGTCACAACCTGGGATTGGAACCTGGAACCCTGACCCCATGCACCCCGCCTGACTCACTACCCACTCCCCCATTCTGCTAACCTCCAGGGCAGCGAGGCACAAAATCGTGAAACTCTGAAAACCAGAGGATCTGCTCCCTCCCATACTTTGCCTATGCAAGTCCCCGGTGTCCAGGAATTCCACCAGACCATCTCTGCAGCTAAGAGTTAGCCCCGGAGGGAGAGGCTGAGCCCAGACATCAGATCAAATAGTTTAGTCCTTGCAAAACAGGATCTCTTATGTCTCCTAGATATTTTGTCTAGCCTTAGAGAGATATTTGGGAAGAAGCTAGGTGGCACAGGGGGGGGAGAGCCCTGGACTTGGGATTTGGGAAGACCTGAGTTCAAATCCTTCCTCCTACACTAACCGGGTGACCCTGTGACAGTTGTCACAGCTCCAGCTGAACAAGTGCACTGACTTCTCCGAGTAGTTGTGAGAATTAAAGACAATCAACCTTAAAGCAAGCACTAGATAAATATGAATTGCTACTGGATGGCAGTGGAGAGGAAGGAGACAGAGCCTGGTGGTCCTGTAAAGAGCCTCCCATCCCACACAGGAGGAAAGATTGAAAGCACCTGCTGAGCAGACGGCACTGATCTCCTTTACCTTGCTGTGGTAGGAACACTCAGGGCTTCTGGCCATAGGCTCCTATAGAATGCACAGCTCAGTGAAAAAACTTGTTTTTTGTCTGGAGGAAGGGGAGGGATGGTGCATGCCAGTGATGCTCAAGTTGTGTCTGCAGTACTAAGATTCAATTAACACCCCTCCTTTTTTTAAAAAGCCAGAATCCAAGGGCAATACTTATATCTGAACCAATGTTTTTCAGTGGAAGTGGAAAATGATGAAAATATACATAAAATGGGTGGGAAGTGGTATCTATAATTTCACTTCAAGAGTTGCATAGCACTTTATTTACATGATCTCACTGGATCCTCATGACCACCTTGTGAGGTAGATGCCACCACCCCCATTTTAGAGATACTGAGACACAGAGATTAAATGGTTCACCCCAGGGGAAATAGCTAATGAGTATCTCAGGTAGGATTTGAACTGAGGTCTTTGGATTTCAAGTCCACCTCTAACCACTCCACTATGCAATAAAAAGGTTAATAATCACTAGTACAAAACACCAATATAACGAGCCCTTGCTAAAAACAAGCTAACACTAGAGGATAATGCCACATTCTTATAAAGGTATCCATAAATACAGGGATACTTTATTGGAAAGAAACTTGAAAAACACTATTTTGGGGGGTAAAAAAACAAAATCAAACCACCACTGGAAGGGAAGATCAGGTCCAGAAATGAATTTCACCTGCCCCCTCTTCAAATTATTTAGTCACTATTTCAATGAAACTATTATGAGGACATGGGTCCCAAACTCAACCATTACCTCTCCTCAGCTAATAACTGACACTACGGGCCAATTCAACTTGCTCCAAAAAAAAGGTGACATCCTTTTTGTTTTTAATTGAATGACTGCCATCTAGTGGCAACTTTCCTACAATTTTCAAAGTGACTGGTCCAACTGTGGTATACTTGATTCAGTCATTGAATTGATAGTAATATAAAAACTAAGCCCATAGTTGAGTCAATGGTTCATATTCTTCCTTAACAGCTCAGCAAATCTTTAACGTAAGTAGCATTCGTATATGGTACAAGATTTGGGTTATTTCCTATCACTGCTGGATCAAGCTTTCCTTACACTTTCATTGTGATAAATGAGAAACCTTCCAGATAAAATGGCTGCCAGAACAGAGGACAGGCAGATCAGCTTCCCCACACCTATCCAGCACAAACCTAAAAATCATATTATGGCAAATAACTATCAAGAAATCCAATTAGGACCTTCATTGCCTGCTTCCATGTCAAAATACAGAAAAAGTCAGTCAGAAACCCCCAGCTGATGGAAAGGGAGCCATCAACCAAGTCAGCACCACGAGCAGAGGCAAACCAGACCCCAGTCTTCCAGTACAACTGAGACAGGCTAGAGAAATGTATGAACTGCAGGGCTCAAGGACCAGGGCCTCCTGAGAAAACTCCAGGATGTCTAGCCACCCACCATGCAGCCCCTAGAAGCTCCCAGAACCCCTCAGGCTCTCAGGTGCCTAGAATTTTATCCCAAGATACCACAGGGCACTCTGAAAATCAGGTGCATCAATCCTCACAGATCCAAGGGCATAAAGCCAGACAGTGGATGTAGGTCAAGGAATGGAGGACAAGACCAAACAGGGTTGATGACCACCCTATCCAGAAGTGTAGAAGACAGAACCTGGGTCTAGCACAAAGCCCCAGGTCTAGAACTAAGCTAGAAAGCTAAGCAGTAAACTGAAGAAAATACCTATTATGAGAGAAGTATGTATGTTCACCCTTCATTGCCGAAGAAGACTTGCCATTAGAGAAATAATGACATGACTTGCACCTGACTTTGATCTGAGTGAGGGAGGGCTGTGCAGGTCACCAGCCTCACTTCTCCTCCAGAGCCATATGAATCCAGTGACAGATATTCATGAGGATGACTGGAGATGACCCAGGATGAGGCAATTGGGGTTAAGTGACTTGCCCAAGGTCACACAGCTAGGTCTGAGGTGAGAATTATATGAGAGAATTATAGCAGATCCAGAAATGACCAAAAGTCCAACCTAGAATAAACATTATAACCACAAATATCAACTTAAAATGGGCTTTCCACAAGGTCTACATGAATAAGTAGAAAAAATGGAGTAAGAAGTTTTGTTGGTGTTGTTGCTGCTTTAATGACATGAAAAAGCTCAAAGAACTTCAAGGAAACTAAATAACTTAGATAAGAAAGTATCAAACCTTACCTCAGAAATGGGACATCTTAAATTTAGAACGGATGAAACAGAAATCAGTGACTTCCTGGGACAGGAAGAAATATTGATTCAAAAAGTAGAAAAAAATATAAGAAAGCAGTGTGATGAATACATACACACACACACTCTGACCTGGAAAACAAGTCAAAGACAGATAATTTAATACTCACTTGCCTCCCTGAAAACCATGCTTAAAAAAAAAATTTAAAAACCTCGACACTTTATTTCAAGGAATCCCATATTAAAACTACACATATCTACTACTATAACCAGAAGGCAGTGAATATAGAATGAATCTCCTGAAACCCTAAAAGGAAGTCTAAGAAATATCAGTCAAAATCCAGAGCTTCAACATCAAAAATTCTGCAAGCATCCAGAAAAGATTTGAGGAATTAACCATAGTTAGGATCATACAAGTTTTTACATTGTCTATATTTTTACATTAACTATATTTTTATAGCATTTTTACAGCATTTACTAGCAGCAAGAACCCTTCTCTCTACTATAAGAAAAGAGATTCAAATACAATACTCCAAAAGGCCAATGACATAGCCTTTCAACCAATAATTCACTCTAGAGAGCTGAGTCTAATTCTGCAGGCAGGAAAAAAAAAAGAGCTTTAATGAAATAGAAGACTTTCAAATATTTCCAATGAAAAGTTCAGAGCTGAGAAGACTTTGAAATGCAACGAATCAAGGGATACCTAGAAAGGCAAATTTCTTTAAGCAAGGACAAAGGGCTGTATGATGATGCAGTCAAATATCCCTTTACAACTTTATTTTTCAAAGGAAATTGAAGGAATTAGAGAAGAAAAACAGGCAGAACTTGGGAGCGTCTTGGTTCTACTGAGGGCTTTGCATGAGGAAAGACTGGAGGGGGTAAAAGGAGGAACACTACTGTGAACCGGAGGCAGGAGGCCATGGAACTTGGGTTTCTCAGACTGGGCTACAGGAGAAGAATATCTACAGACAGAAAAGGATCTCGTGAACTTCACATTTACCTGAACCAAAGGTCTACATGAGTAACTAGAAAAAATGGAGCAAGAAGTTTTGTTGATGGTGTTGTTGCTTTAATGACATGAAAAAGCTCAAAGAAAGAACTTCAAGGAAACTTGAAAACAGACACAAGTACAATAAACACAAAGTTTGTGACTGTATAAATGTATCATACTCAACAGAGAAATACATGGAGGTAGGGAGAGAAGGGTTTAAGAGGGAGGAAGATACTGGGGAGAGAAGTAACAAGTGAAACAAAGTCCCTGATCGTTAAGGAGAAATTAAAAGAAATAAAACACCTGGAATGTAGGTGGAGGAGGGCACCCCTCAATAGGAAATGGCTGAACAAATTGTGGTATAAAGAACAGGCCCATCTCCGAAGACCTAGGGCAATTTTAAGCCCTAACAGCTTTAAACTTAGAACATAAGCTATTAAGGCTTAAAACTGCCCTGACTTTGAAACAGCTGTGAGGGAATATTCTTGCATTGTAAGAAATGATATCTAAAAGTCCTAGGAAGGATTGATGCAGAATGAAGTGAGCTGAACTCCAACTATTTTGAACAATGGCTCTGAGAGGTGTTAAAGACACTTATTAAAGCAGCAGAGATGGGGCATGTCTCCAGGGAACCTGGGTGAAGCACAGCGCCCACCTGAGAGGAGGCGATGGGCTGATGATAGAAGGTGCAGAAAGACACACATTTCTGAACATGAAATAAAGAGTAATAAAAAAAGAAATTCATAGGGTGGGAAAGGACCTATCTACCTCAATCATCCCACCAGTGAGTTTTCTGGGCATTTTTTCTGCAACTTTACTGTGGATTAATAATGATGAGCAGCCACAGGACAGGGTACCAGGAAATGCCTTCCTTCAACCTATGCTACTTGCACAAAATATACTCATGGCCTCTTCCTTTCACATACATTTTAATGCTGCCCTGTCAGAAAGTTTAAAATGACTGATAGATAAGCTTCTAAGAGCAGTAGTTTCATGGACCTGGAAAACCTCTTAAAAGATTACAATCTAGTTCAACTTCTTTCATGTTACAAAGAAGGAAACAAAATTTTTAGAAAAGTTAAATGGTGGGCCCAATTTAGGAAAGCAAGATTTGAACCCAGGTCCTGACTCCAAAATCCACAACTCTCTCTACACCACAGCATACTGACTTCAGCTGTCAATAGATAACAAGTATAACTTTTTCAAATTCCAAATTTAATAGGAGTATTTCAGACGTACAAGCTACATCCCTGGGATAGACTCAGCCAGGGCTTTAAAGAATTACCAGATGTGGTGAGCAAAAGCTAACCGGAACATGAAACTGTCAGCATCAGTAACTCTGTCATCACATCACTGGCCAGTGGGTCAAACTGACACAATTCCCACTGGAAACAAGCTGGCAGGTCCAGAGCGCAGCCACAAGAAGCCTTCTCCAGAAGCTTGTAACGAAGATCACAAGGCTTCCTTTGGACTTTCAAAGGCCATTGGGATTTCGGGGGGAGAAGTCTATTCATGTTTGCCTCCAGGGATGTCAATGAAATTTCAAGCCCGGGAAGCTGAACCAACAGAGCTGACATGGTCAGCATGACCGAGTTTCTGACCACATTCTAACACTGTGGAGACCATTAAAAAGCTAGGGATTTAACAGTATGGGTAGCCTTACGTATCTGGCAAGACAAGTCTGTGGTTGTAATCATCCCTGTAGACAACAATTTTTCGAAATTATAACTTTTCTTAAGTTTTCCCCCATGAAAAAATGTGGGCGTCCAAACTTTCTTTTAAATGAAGCATTTCCAACTCTAAATTTGGGACAGTTTTGCATAAAAGTACAAATAAGGCTGCTGACGAAACTAAGAAAGAAAAAAATACTTCATTTTGGTATTTGCTATTAAAAACAATTATAATTATCCACTGGGAACACAGAGAACCAGTTATTGCTTTTATAAAAACAACAGAACAGCTCAGGTTACTGTGACCTTTGACAGGTCAAGGAAACAAGTTATTTTCTACTCAAATATGATTACAGCTTATTCTGAAGTACTCTTTGCTTTTTAATAAATGTTCTGGGACACTGAGTTTTCTGGTCAATTTATTTATTTCAAGAATCTGTCAAAAGGAGCCCAAAAAACAAAGGTTATTTTACATTTTCTTGGTTTAAAAAAAAACACCCACAAAACCGGTTAAATTTGACTACAAAAAAACAGTCCTTGCGTATCTCCCTGCCCTTCTGCCCCACAAAGGGTCTGCTTCTTCATTTATTTGGAGCCAGTAGACAGCAGGGCAATCAGTCCCGATGAGGCACTCATGGACAAGATGTAGTTCCTGAAAAGGGTTAATTATTAAGGAAAAATTCAAACTCTTCCAATCATACCCTGCCTGAAACAAAGGAGCTTCTCCCGAATATTTTAATCATCAGAATCTACATCTAGCAGACTAGCAACAAGTCTATCAGCAATGAGAAACATCAGCAGAAAAGCCGCCACCATCTTAAACACAGTCAAGAAGACAAGGATTCAACTAACTGCATTAAGGAGACAGGAAGTCTTCTTCTCCACGAGTCAAGGATGCTGGTAGCCCTCAAGGTGGATCCCTGGCCCCAGGGCTATCCCTTGGCAGCCAAAGTTCTCTGAGGTTTTAGTCTCTGGACCCTTGGGCATTCCCACAAGGCTACAGCTGGTTGAATGGCTCAGCCCCTCTTTAACAGCAGAACATAACTGCATACTCCAGGAGAATACCTTTAATAAGTTAGTAAAAACAAGACAAGACACTTTTCCTGCCCAATGGCTCCAATGGAACATGAAACAAAACCTGACAGCTTGGGGCTCTGCATGGGACTATGACATGGGCCTCTTCCAAAGCCCTTGAGGCCTGGCCAATATCAAGGCCTAAAAATACCAGCAAGTGTCCCTGGGCTGGACAATCTGGAGCTCCCAGAGAGCCAAGGTGACAAGCACGCTTCAGCTTCAAAGTCGTGTTACACATTCCTGCACAAGCAGGAATCCCCCAGCATATTTCTGGTACTGATTCTTTCATGAAGCCACAGCCCTCTGGAGTTGGCAGGATTGGCTAATCCAAGCCCAACAGTCACCAAGGAGGAGTTGAGTGAGCCCCACCACAAAGCAGTCACCAACCTGGGGGGCTCTCCATGCCACACTCCCCGCAAACCCAAGAGAAGGCCGTGAGTAGTTCAAAGGATACACCGTTGGGTTGAAGTTCTTCAGGATAAAGAAAGATGCCACAATGACCAAGACCAGGAAAAGGGTGTTATTGTAGAAGATGGAGAAGGTGGTAGCTTCATAATCGGCCACTTCGTTCTTCTTCCACAGGATTCTGCAGACACACAGAGAAGGCACTGTCCAGGCTCCAAGCACATGTAAGGGGATGTCGGAGCATGGCGGGGGGGAGGGTTCCAGATGGGAGGCCCAGGGGATTGGGCAGAGAGGTGATGTCTGTGCTGGCCAGACTCCTGGCAAGGCTCTGGCTTTGTATTCCAGGGGATAAGAAGCCACAGAATGCCCCTTTCTCTACCACAGAGGGCAGCACTGTGCCATCAAGGAGCTGACCATCTGCACCAGAACAAAACGAATGAGCCCTACTGGTCTTTGTCAGGAGGGGCTAAGCCCTCAGGGAGTTTACCTTCTCTTGGGGGAGACCACCTTTAACCAGTGATTCTGGTAGGGAGGGGGTCAGGAAAGCCTTGTACTTTAGTAAAGGCAGCTAGAAAGGTCAGGAGGGAGGGTCTTCCAGGCCTGAGGGGGAACTCATGCAAAGGTCCTAAGGCTGGAGATGGTAGCCCCATGCCTAAGTTGGAGAGGGAGGGGAGGCAGAAACAGTTGGCTGGTACAGAAACTTCTCTAGAACCTTCACCTTTGGCAGCAGCAGGAGGCAGGGAGACCAGGAAAGGATCAGAATGGCACAGGCACACCCCCACCCAATTTTCCAAACCTATATTAGGTAGGTGGGGCAGTTCCCTGCTAGGGGACGAGGGAGGTACAGAAATAAATCCTCCCTCTTCTAGACCATCTGGCGTCTCTTAGGCAGTTAACTTCATTATTCAGGGACTGATTTATCCAGACCTCTCCTCCCTTCTGCTGCTCACACTTTTGGCAGCATGCTGGTCTTAGCATTGGGAGCTAAATCAGAAGTTGGCAGAAAGGGGAGGGAGAGAAAGCTCAGTGGGTCCCACCACTAACTGTCGGCAGCTCTGGCCAAGCTGGGGGGAGGGGGACCCAGCAACAACAGCACAGAGACAGCCACAAGCCAGTGGGGAGAGGGCAGAGCTCTTGGGGTGGGGCAGTCAGCTAGTGCAAAGGGGGCTTGGGGGAGGCCATATGCCTTGCTCAGGGTCCCCACACAGAAAACCTCCACCTTCTGTCAGAAATTCTAAAATCTACAAACACTTTCAGATTCTCTTCCCCAAATGCCTTTCTATCTTTGTGAAATTCCCAAAGCCTTTAGTCAAGAAACCAACCTTTCATCTTTCTCTTTGCGAGACATCTTCCTGTTGTCAGCCTCAGAAAGCTTCCGAGTCACCTCTTTGGAGACAGCGTCCTCTCTCTTCTGGGCAACCCTGGAGGGGAAAGGTACACAGTTTTCACAAGCTCTGGGTAGGAACACCCTTCTAGAAATAATCTGTCCTCCTCTTGAGCCTCAAAGTTGGGGGATGCTTTATATTAGAAAAGAAGCTGGACCTCAAGCCACAGACTTATTGTTTAAAAACACGACCTGGGCCAGGATAAAGGCAGGCCAAGGTGCCTTCCAAAGCTGTAGCAATGATTTGGTTTGAGTTATTTAAAGAACAGAAAAAGTAGCAAAGTTTAGACATTCAATAAATCGATAAACGCAAAGTCATAAGCACAGCTTCCAATCAATGCCAATTCTAGTGACTTCTTTTACCTAAAATGGCAAAGTGACACCTCAAATTCTCTTCATTTGACTAATAAATAATAGGCACAAAAATCCATTGCCCTACCAATCATTAAAGGGCAACCAGCATGATTCCAGATACATTTAACTCTTCAGGTGACATGCCACATGGACAAAGGGAGATAACACACCCTCCATTGGTCTAAATAACGACTGGGAATGAACCCCACATGGCGATCTCAAGAATGCAGGGAGGCACTGACCAGGTGCCATAGGGTCACCACAGAGAGCAGGACCACCCTACAAACATTAAGCGGCTACTGTTTACAAAATATGATTTAAACTGGGGTGTGGGGGGTAGGGAGGAGGCCCAGAAAGTAATACTAGGGATAAATATGATAGGATCTCTGCCTCAGATCAACAGCCTGTCCTAGGGCAAAGAAAATGAAAGAGGGAGGACTCTGATAATTAAAGCTGCTAATGAAAGGCAGGGATGAAATTCAAAATGACTTGATAAATTAGAAAAGTAGTCAACACAGAAGCCAAATCAATCCAACAAACATTCACTAAATGCCAACTCTGTGCAAGGCTCTACCCTAGTTTGGATATAAAGACTTAAAAGGAAAATCAACAAGACACAATACAGTACCCACTGAAAGACCCAAAGTCATACAAACATAAGGAAGATGGACTTGGCAAAGACATCCAGGACAAAACCAAGGCGGCAGAGGGAGCTGGGGGTGGGAGGGTGCTGGGCGTCAGAAAGAAGTGGAGAGGTGACCCAAAGCTGAATATAACTCACTGTAGAAAACATCCGTCCGGGACTGATGGAATATGCCTTAGTAGGTCTGTGAAAGTAATCTTTCCCCTAAGCTTTGAATAAAACCAGATCTGTACATCAAAAAAAGATACTGAACAACAGAACCTCCGGAGATTTAAAGTAAAAAAAAAAAAAAAGTCCATTTAGGGAAGATGAAAGGATGTGGGCTATTTAACCTAGGTAGCTAGGTGGTGCAGTGAATAGAGTGCTGGTCCTGAAGTCAGGAAGAAAATGGAAATGGAAAACTATGCCAGTATATTTGCCAAGAAAACCCCAAATGGGGTCCCTGAGTGCTGGACACAACTGAAATGACTCAAAGGCAACCATGGGAAAACAAATTACTGTCTTTAAGTAAATAATATTGAGAAGTTCAATTTTAAGAAAGGAAAAGAGGAAAAGAGAGGAAAAAAGGAAGGAAGAAATTAAGAAAGATGAAAGGAAGGGAGAGAAATAAAAGATTTAAGGTAAAGGAGAGATTTAGTCAAGAAACATCAGGGTAATGGAACGACCCAAGAGAAGCTAGCGTCTCTGACCTTGGAGAATCTTCAATAACATGAGCAACCACCTGTCCAAAGCATTCATACATCCAACTTCCTGAAGGCCAGGACACTGGGCTGGGGGACTTAAGTCCAAGATTCTCTACCAATGTACTAGAACTAAGCCAGAGGTCATCTCACAATTGTCGCAGTCCTTTGCACAAGAACTGGTTCTGAAATGCCACATGCTTGTTGGCTTGCTGACCTGACCAAAATGGACATTAAATCCCAAACAGGAAGAAGGCAGTTACCGCCAAGAGCAAGAATCTTCCAAGTTAATTAACAAGATGGTGCTGGGCACCTGGAGAATCCAAAGCACTGAACTGGATACTGAGTGGAATTCCCAAGGCCAAGACAACTTGACTGCTGCTCTCAGGAAGTGTCCGACATATGTCCAGAGGCAACAAAGCACAGGGTTGGACCTGTCAGCACCAGGGAGGATGCAAACGTGACTCTCTGACACCTCCAGTCAAGTTTCCTGCCGAGTCCTGAAGAAATACGTGACATGAACTGACATTAAGACAGACAGAAGTGTAGGTAGAGGGAATTAGCAAGTCACCAAGGAGAGGATGGAATGAAGATAAACCCTGGAGGGGCCCAGCAGAGTCAGCTGACTGATGCTCACTCTCCCAGCCCTGGGAGTGAAGAAGTAGAGGGAGAAGCTGTGACACTAGTAGCAAATGAGGAAGGCTATTCCAACAACTTTACAGAGGATGAATTAGGTAAGGGAGAGACCAGTTAGAGACCCTGGTTTGGAGGAATGATGGTCTATTGGTCCTGGGGGGTGAGGGAAAAAGGTAAAGAGATGGGGAGCCAGTTCGCCCCAGCTATTCTCAGCTGAAGATTTCCAGGGTGGTCCCAAGAGTCTGTGGCTAAAAGAGCAGTCACAGGTTCACAAGATACATCAACTCTCAGAACGTGAGCTGCAGGGACCTTGGAGTCCACCCTGTCCCAAGTCCTTCCTCATGTTAAGGGCAAGGACACAGAGTTTAGTGACTTGTGTGACTTTACAGGACTGTGAGCTGGTGGAGCTGAGAACAAACCCCAGGCATGGCCCTGTCCTGCTTCAGCACATCAATGGGAGACATATGAGAGACATAGAACAAACCAACTTGGGTTTTAACTGAGCACCAACTAAGTGTTAAGTGCTCACAAGGCCCACTGAGGCAGTCATTTTATGAGAAACAATAATTCCTAATTTTTCCTAGTCATGTACTTAATCTGAAGACGCATAAAAGAGTTGAAACTGTCAAGAGAGTCAGTAAAAGAAGGCAGTAATTCTTCCCCACTCTGTCATTTCCCATAATGGATGCCATTCTCTAAGGACATTTATATACAAAAATGCAACAACTATGTCAGATGCTGAGTCCATTTAACTCAGTGTGGGGGAGGGGGGGTCTTGGAGTCGTTCTTGGTTTTTGGAGGGGCTTTTTCTGGAAAGTTTCACAACTGAAAGAATATTCCGAGGCTCTCCTCCTTGCACTGGAACGATCCCCAGGGTAGTGTTTAAACATCTCACAATCGCAGGGTCAGATTTTCAACATGACCTATACCAACTCAAAAGGACTATGCCACCAACCAAAATAAAATGCCACTAGGGAAAAAATCTGAAGAAGTTTTCAATGGTTAAAAAGAGACTAATAATTTTTTTTAAAAAAAACTGAAAAAAAAATGTTCACCGCAAAGTACTTACTTGTGTTTAAGGACAAACTTGACATTCTTATATGCAAAAGCCACTAGGTAAGTGCTGACCAGGGTCATGACGCTGTAGAGGACCGCTGACTGCACGAGGTCCATATGCCATATTCGCCAGTAGAGCCCTGCAACAAAGTCCTGGCGTGAGTGCCTGCGACTCAAGCTCCAAGAACCAATGGTGAAGTCAACAGGATGTGTCCCAAAAGTTTTAGCACAACTTCAGAAGAAGTATAAATGCTACAAAGTTACAAAAAAAATCACTTGAAAATTTATTGAAATTTCTTTTATACTTTGGTGAACTCTGAATAAAACTTCAATTTTTAGAAGAGGGTACAGTGTGTGTGTGTGTGTGTGTGTGTGTGTGTGTGTGTGTGTGTGTGTGTGTGTGTGTGTGTGTGTCCAGATGACACTTTCTCAGACTTTTGGATTTGTACCAAAAGTCCTCTTGCCTACCCTCCTCAGTCTCTTGATCTATCCCTCATTTTTGGAACTGTGTCCAAACTGTCACATATGTATAAAAATGTCATACTCTGGATGATAAGACTAGTATTATAAACGCAGCTGATGAAAGTTTTTACCAAGACTGAAAATTGCCTAGAGCGATGGATAGCTTATAACTAACTGCAAAAAGTCCCTTGGTTCATTCTGTATTAACTAAGATTTGGCAAAGCCCCCCAGAAGCCTGTTCCTGCATGCTGCCAAAAGCAAGGCAACACCAAGACTGAAGCCCATATATCAAGGAGGCCTATGAACTCCAATTCACTCATTTCCTACAACAAATCCCAAATAGCTGCTATTTCTACTAAGGCTACAAAATATTTCCTTGCAACAAGGTGGTGACAAGGGCAATGCCGAGAATTATAATCATTATATAAAAGAGGAAACTGAGGCTTTATATAACATTTTGGGTGACTTGCCCAAGGTTACATACAGCTAAGAATCACAGGATCAGAGGACTTAGGGGTGAACTGTGATCTTTCCATCCAACTTCATCATTTTAAAGATGAGAGAACTGAGGCAATGAAAGAACTTGGAACCAAAGGGCCAGAGCAGGAAGGGACCCTAGCAATCATCTGGCCCAACCCCTCAATATACAGATGAGAAAACCGAGACCCAGAAAAAAAGTCACATCTGGCCCAAGGTCATCAGGGAATAAGTTACAGAACCAGGGCTGAAGCCAAGGTCCTCTGAATGGGAAGCCCGGTCCCCCTAGCTCCTCCAATGTTTGCTGGTATAACATCAGTAAGGGACAGAGCCCAAAGATTCTTCTGACTCCAAAGCTAGAAAGTCTATAATGAAGAGGGAAAAGGACAACTTAGCCCCAACTCCCTCAAACCCCAAAGACATTCACATCATGGATCTGAGGGAACGGAGAGCCTGGACCTGTTGTTACTAACTGGTTACATGACCTTAGACTAGGAACAAGGAGCTGGGTTTACTTGGGCTTTTTTTTTTTTTAATAAATATACAAAAGGAAAAAGTGCATTTGATGTTGGCCATGCCTGAGTTCTCTCCCTCCTCCTCTGCCTTTTGAAAAGATGAGCTAATCTGTCTTTGCCTGACTATACATATTTGTTATGAGAGGGATTTTCTTTTAAGGGGAGGGAGAATTATGGAGGAATGTGAACAGTGAGACTGAAAAAAAGGGAGAAGAGACAAAAAGTGATAATAATGAGACCTCTAAAAATGTAAATTAGACTGAGGAGAAAACATGTTCAAAAGGGATCACAGACAAGCAAGAAGTGTTAGAACTACTATGTTTATTTAATATATACCTTTTTTAAACATTGCACATAACAGCAATTTATGGTTCCTTTGTATAAGGAAATGTTCATATTCCCTGATGTGTGTCAAGTCCATAATGATAAGAGAGTAAAAAGATGCCATTTGAAATGCCAAACAAAAGGGGGGGGCGGGCCCTTGACCTTCATCCCTAGGGGGTGTGAAGTGCAATAGTACTAAAGGAAAAGCAGAAGGCTTTAATAACACTAGACAGCAACAACTTTAAGAAGAGGGGGGTGATTCCAGCCACTGGGAAACACGGTTAGGAACAAACTGTGCAGAGGATCAAGCCTTCAGTCCTCTTTCCCCACAAAAGCTGATCTATACAGAACTGTAGACTCAAGGGGGGAGGGCAGAAATGCCATCTCTGGGGCCTCACCTCTTCTCTGGTCACAGCAGAGACAGCCCTCTCCTTTCATGGCAGGAGAACAACTGCCCATTAGCAAGAGGGTGGTGGGAAGACTAATGACATGGGAGAGGCCAGGCCTGGGCTGGAGCCCAGGGTGTTACTAACAGAAAGGACAGGCTGACTTCATGGGAGGATCCATCCCTTCATGGCCTCCCTTCCTTGGGCCTGGATTCTTCACCAGTGAAGTGAGAGAGGCAGACACGTGAGGGCCTCGAGCTCTCTGATCTCCCATTAGGCAGTGAGCTCCTTGAGGACGGGGCCCATCTTTCCCCTCTCTGAGTCTCCAGTGCTTAGCACAGTGCCGGGCCCACAGCAGGTGCTTAATAAACGGTTGACTCCAAACCCAAACAACTGTTTGCATCGCCCACGGTGTGGAGCATGCTCCCGTCATCTCCTTTACGAATGGGCTCTGTGGCCTAGCACCCCCTTCCCCTGGGGGCAAGGTCACCCACGATCGTCCCGAAGCTCCCTGCCTCACAGGGCCCGCTGGGGAGCCGCCATGGGGTTTACGTCATCCCAAGAGGCACAAGCTGCCCGTGATACTACGGAGGCAGCCCCAGTCCTCTGGGGAAGGATCTGATCCCATCGTCGCCAGTGCCATTCCTGACACCTGAGCCGGAATCACCGGGGGCCTATCACCTGTGGCCTGGTTCAGGAGGCTGTGAGGGAGCCGGGCCCGCGGAGCCCGGGGCCTCCTGCAGGAGCAGCAGCACCCCCGCCCCCACAGGGTGCTGGGCCCATCCCCCTCCCCTCCCCCACCTATTCCCTTAGCATGGATAAGCTGCTTAGGTGTGGAAGAGAGTGCGTTTGGGCTTTACCGCCTCGATCACCTTCGTGCTCCCCAGCAGCCTGTCACGTGTTTACTTGGTAACTCAAAGGACACCAAGAAACTCGGGGGACGCGTCTCCCCCCATTCGGGGCCACCAGGCCAAAGCAGCCTCCCCTTCCCCATCACCTGCGCCGGCTGCCGGCGGCCTCCAGAATCGCCCTGCTCAACCCTGCCAGCACGGTACCAGGGGCCGTCCCCCCTCCACGCCTTTGCCCCGGCGGGGCCTCCTTCCGTCTCCACGCTCCTCGGCATACGGCTGTCTTTATTTCTGCCCAACCGCCCCCACCCCAGCTTACTGCCACCCGATTACAATGTAACGGAAAAGGAGCATGCACGTATGGAGCGCCTCTGTGTACAGGCACGCTGGGCCTCGCGGGCTCCAAGCGCTTGGTATACAGCAGACGCTCAATAAGGGCTGGGGAGGGCCGACCCCCGCCACGTCCCCAGGCCGCCAGCCCGGGGCCTACTTACAGATGGGGATGGCCGACACGATGAAGGCGTTCCCGAAGAAAAGCGCCGACGACTTGGCCGACAGGTTGCGGCTGAAGTCCTGGAGGAGCAGGTCCTCCTCCGACTGCTGCTTGAGGCCGCCCTTAGGAGCCATGGCCGGGCCGGGACACGAGAGCAAACGGCCGGCTCGGCGGCATCCGCGGCAGCAGGGCGCAAGCGCGAAGCGGGGCCCGGCCAAGGCCCGCGCCCCACCCCTCGCGGCCGCCGTACCCGGAGCGCCCCGTCAGCGCAGGCCGGGGCGGGACTGCCGCCGCCGCGGAGCGAGCGCCGAGCTGCGATTGGGCGACGCGGATGCCAGTCTTCCTATTGGTGACGTGGAGAGCGGCGGAGGCGTTCAGTTCCGGGTCCGGTGCGGAGCAGCGGCGACGTGGCTGCGAGCGGCGCGACGCAGGGGGGAGGGGGGAGGGGGGAGGGGCGCGCGGCTGGTTTTTTTGACTCTCCGAAACTTTATTGACAACAGGCGTCACAGACACTGACATGGAAGTTCTCCAGGAGGGGGAGGAGAGGAAGAGGAAGAGTCAAAACTGAGGTCAGACCAGAGGAAGGAGTCCTTCACTGGTTCTTCTGTTCTACTCTTGCATTCATTCATTCATTCATTCATTCATTCATTCCTCCTCCTTCCCTCCCAGATCACCCTCTATTTAACTATATCTGTTTATTAACGTTATTTTTATGCTGTGTATTGACGTATATTTTAGTACATTGTGATTTAATATAATTATGTGCATATATAATTATACCTTGTAATTACATTGTATCCATTTGTATGTTTATTAATGTTGTTTCTGTTGTGTATTTACATATATTTTAATATTTTGTAATATATAATTACGTGTGTATAATATATTAATATAATCAATATCTTGTAACTACCTTGTATTTAACCATTTGTATCCATTTGCATTTATTAACATTGTGTTTATGTATGTAAATATACATATATTTACATATCTGTTAAGGCTGCTAGGTTGCACAGTGGGTAGAGAGACCTGGGCGTGGAGTCAGAAAGACCTTAGTTCAAATCTAAACTCAGACGCTTTCCAGGTGAACTCAGGGTAAGGCACTTAACCTCCCTCTGCTTCAGCTTCCTCCTCACATGTAATTCATTCAGCAAACGTTTATTAAGGGATAAGTACTGAAGATACAAAAAGATACAAGTACTGAAGACACACAAAAAAAGGCAAAAGACAGTCTGTTACATGCAGATGATGAAGAAGGTGACTGGTGATCTCCCAATAACAGTACCCACCTCCCAAGGACGTGTGGGGATAAAATGAGTTAATATGTGTGAAGTACTTTGCCAGTCTTAGAGAGCTGTTATTTTATATGTACTTGTTGTACTCCATTAGACTGGAAATGCTCTGTGAGCAGGGATTGTTTCCATCTTCGTACAGGTAAGTACCTCATTTCCCCAGCACATAGTAACAACCCACCTTTCTAAAGCACTTTTAAGATCTGCAAAGTCACGTAGGATGGTCCTGGCCTTTGTGCCCTGCCCCAAGAAGCCACACAGCTGCCATTTTGTTTTTAGTTGGGACCCTTCGGTCTGGCCTACATGACTCTGGGCATACAGCGTTGCAGATTTGAGGCTCGTCCAACACTCCTGTAGGTCCTGATGCACTGACATGGCCTGTCCTTTCACATTCCCTTCACAGTCTGGTCAATAAGCTTTCCCCATCGCTTGAATATCAGTTGAGTGAATGATGATAGGTGTAGACATTGTTCCCTGAGAGTCAGTATAATGGTTTCAGTATTAAAGTTCCATTTGTGGGAGGCAAGGACAGAAGGTAAGGAAAGGCTGTGGCCCTTTGTTGGTACGATCTGATTTCCAGTATTTATGAACCTGCCCCCCACCCCCACTATAAAGAAGTGTGAACAAGTACTTGCTTCCATGACTGTGTTAATAATTGTGATGGTCATTTTACCACCAGATTTATTGTGCAGTCTTGGGAAAGCCCTCTTCTTTCTTCTGATCTTGGTTCCCTCAGCCCAGTATGAAAAGCCAGGGCTGTGCTGGTAAATGTTTAACAACTGTCCCTCTCAAAAGTCCAGCACATTTTTAATTTAATTGGCATTATTACCATTTTCTCCATCACTTCTTTAAGTCTAGACAATCAAGAAAACAATAGTCAGAGTACTAATTTGTATCCTTAGTTGATTTCTGAGGTGTGGATGCTCACTTTGAAGATTTAACCATAGGCTCTCTAAGCCATTATGAGCTGGTTCCAGCACATCCCTGCGTAAAGCCCTCTCCAATCTGGCTCCCTCTTACCTCTCCAGTATTATTTATTTTTAATCATGCCTTTTGGTTTTATATCACATTTATTTCTTTCCTACCCCCAGCTAGCCCATTGAGCCTTTCCTTGGAAGAAAAATTTAAAAAGAAAGAAAAAAATATCAGTTCAACCAAGTATCACATCCACTGTGTCTAATAGAATATGTGATGCATTCTCTCAATTCATCTCTGGCTGTCGGCTTAGTCATTACAGTTACAAAATGTTCCATTTCGTTGCATTGGATTTTTTTTCCTTTTTCCATTTACACTGTTATAGTAATAGCGTAGAGTTCCCCACGCCTTCTCATGCTCCTCTGAATTCTTCATATTTCTCATTTATAGCATAAGAATATTCTGATACATTTATATGTGCCCCCAATTCCTGTCATTCCTCAATTGATGGGCATTTTTTTATTTCCAGGTCTTTGTTACCATAATAAACGTTGCATGAATATTTTTATATAGAACCTTCCTAGTTTTTAACTACATGGGGAATATGCCTAACATATATTTATTTCCTCTTACACCATCTTTCACCCACTTGTTCCAGGCAAACCTGCTTACCGGCTGTTCTTCTAAATGGCATTCCATCCTCCACTTCCCGATTTGGCAGATCTGGCCCCATGTATAGAATACACTCTCTCCTTGCATATATCCTGTAGATCTCTAGTCCCATTCAAGCCCCAGCTCAGAGGGGTTTAGACACAGTAGTGATTTCTTGATGTCCCAGTTGTTCATTATTTTTCTCTTTCATTCATCCAATTACTCCTGTGGCACCCCCATATGGGCCACTCCCTCAGGTCACTTGCTTCCTTGGGATCCAGGATTAATTCTGTGAGTCATCACTCCTAGCACTATGGCTTGTTAGTCCCTGCTAGTGTGCTTCCTATGAATCATGAGACAGTAGATATATCTGGCTCTTAGCAAAGTAAGGCATCTGTGAACATGGCATAGTTAAAAACAGTAGCTAGAAAATTACCCACCCACCCTCCTATAAGCTGAGTTAAATTCCCCCGCAAATGCTTACAAAATCTGTGGGAAAAGTAAGAACAAATTTAGAGTACAGTAGTAATGAGGCATACACACAGGAGACTCATATGACCAAGAAAATCCATTTCTCCATATGAAGGTAACACAGGGCCCAAAAGTTGCTTTTTCTATCATAAAGTCCTTATGCAACACCCTTTAATCATAGCATCTCTCTGGAAGGATGACTGATTTGGGATCCCAGGGACTCTTCCTTTTCAAAGTTCCCAGTTGCCAGGGCTAGTTCTCTCTTGGGTCTGTAGTCAGCTCTCTTCTCGCTGCCAGGAGCTCCTTTGCTCAATACTGTTTCTGGCCTGAAGTGCCTGCCTATAAGGATATTTATCTGAAGTGCACAACTCTGCTCCCTCTACTGTGCCTTAAACTCTCTTGAACTGATAAACTCTGCTAGATGTCATGAATGATAAAATGGGGCAAAGAAAAAAATGTCTTCCTATCAACTTTAGTGATGTCCTCCACAAAGAACTCCAGAACTTTCAAAAAACCTTCAACATCTCAAGTTGTTCTTAGGGCTTAGATATTTAATGCCCTCCAAAATTATGTCCAACTTTTATTTGCCCAATGAGATTGTACATTTAATTACTTTCAATTACATCTCTTAAAGGGATCACTAGGAGGCATTAACACCACATAAACATACATTAATATCTCATTTTCTCTGTTATTACATCAAATGCACTTGGGGGAAAGGGGTATGAAATCCCCCCCTTGCACAAGATATAGTAGATGTTTTATCTATTTAGTTTATCTGTGGTGTTTCCTTTTCCCTATTCCCAGCCCTCCCAAGATAATTCAGTTTCCTTGAGGGCAGGGTCTATACCTCTTTTTGTCTTTGCATCCCCAGTGACTATTGCAGTGTCTTCCATATAGAAAGCACTTGATAGATTTGTTTGTTGAACTGAGTTCAGTTGAGTTTCTTAATCTGTAAAATGGAAGGCTGGATGAAATGATCTATAAATTCCCTTCAAGCTCCAAACATTCTATGACTCTAATGGTTTGAAAATATAGAAATCATATTTTACCACAGGATTAGTAAACTCCTCATTCTAAACTATAATCAAACAAAAACAAAGGAGATTTTTCTGTTAGAGTCTCTGAATTTAAAGCTTACATTTTATGAGAAAAATATTTTTCCAGTTCAATATCAAAATGGTGCAAAATTAGTGACAGCCCCAATACATGGAGGCCGTGAAAAAAAAAGATTGCTTATATGCCTAAGAATACGAACAAAATGACTTTGGAAACTGAGACATATCTAGGAAAATATACCAATAATCATTGATAGAGATTTACTATTTTAACCTCCCAAATTCCCCGAGTTTCTCATAAATGCAAGTTATCACCCATGCATCATAGATGCATCCTAACAGCTTTATGTAAACTAAAGGGGTACCCTGGTTTTAAATGGAATAGTAGAGATAAGTTGACCTCCCCATTCTGAAAGCCATTTAGCATCAGAAGCTTCTTCTAAGAGACTTTTGACAATGCCTTGGGGTCATTTCCAGATTTCCAGACAGCTGACATTGGCAGCATTGGAGGAGGAGTTTAATGAAAAAGTGAAAACAAAAAACCGAATGACAGTGAACAACATCATGGTGCCCTAAAGGAATGAATGACTGAATATGGAGAAGCATGAAAATCAGACTAGCACACTTTGCACTCCCTTTCTGAAAGACCAGGTCCTGGATCTTGATGACCTGTTCCACATATAGGTGATGCCAAACTTGAAAGTTCCCAATGGAATTTCCAACGTAAAGCTATGATGGTGGACAGGATGGGAACCAAGAATTTCAGGGCCACATTGCAAATGATAGCATTTCTGGTAGCCTTTTAACCTATCATGGATTGGAGTCATTTGTAGTAAGATCAATTTTGATACAATGTTGAAATTTAAGTCTTTAGTTTAGAAAGTTTCCTGGCCTATCATAGCTGTTGGGCTTGGAGATATAAATCACTCTTAAATACAAAGTTACACAAATTTGACAAACAGAATTTTATAACATTTATCATCTTCCAGACATGGTTCTCATGAGCTCAGAGCACATTCCCATCTGTCTCCAATTTCTTAATGCTCATGGACAGTCCACTTCTCAAGCCCAACAGGTCACTGGGTCTTCATCCCTGTCCTACGGGCAGGACTTGAGGTGTGTGGTCTGCAGTACCGTCAGAAACTCTGGGAACACAGGGTGAAGAGTTCCTAAATCATGGCTTCCAATCACACAAGTTGCTCTTTCCTTACTTCAACGATGAGGCCATCTACAAGGTCACTGTGATCCAATCCTGCCAACAGATGCTCCAGACAAAGTCTGATCTGGCTTGTCTCAGAGGCTTCAGGATCGAAATTAAATAAGACACTCAGAAGGTAGCGAAAGGAGACTAACTTCACAGTAGCATGGGAAAAAGAGTCAAGCAGGATACACGTTCCTTCAGTTGGGCACCATTTTCCATGAGGGTGGTTTGGTCACAAGCATGTGTCAAGGTTGACTCTTATCATGTTGTTTTTTGCTTCTGGATGAGCAGGAAGTTGTGTGAATCTTTTAAGTCTTAGTTCCTTTCTAAAGGAAAAACGAGTTTAGCCTACATGTACCTATGTGCAGTAGATGTTGCTCCTAGCACACTGAGCCTTGTTGTGAATTAGAATGTGGTCCTCCCACTGGTAGCATCTCCTTCGAAAAGCATTTGATAAGATGAAGAGCGACAAAAGGTTAAAATAAGGATATGGCAGAGGAGTAGACCATGTGCAGTCCTTGGCTGAAATTTTCAAATAAGCTTTAGATTTAAATCCTTCTTCTCACAGCTTGATTTGTTATCATGAGAAAACCCCTCTAACCTCTCTGGTCTTGGTGTAATATATAGGGCACTGGACTCAGTCAGAAAGACCTTGGTTCAAATGCTGCTTCATGAGCTTACTAGCTTTGTCACCGTGGGCAAGTCACTTACCTCTCTGTGCCTCAGTTTTCTCATCTGTAAGGTGCAGGTGTCCAGATGTTGGCCTCAGTGACCCCTAAGGTCATTTCTAGTTGATTCCATAAGTCCTCCTCTGTAAAGTCTGCAATACCAACCTTGTGGGATTGTTGTGAAGCCTAAATAGTACCTACATGTAAGCCTCTTTGTCCACATTTTTCTCTCAAAAGGATGTAAGCTCCTTGAAGGCAGGTTTTTTTTGTTTTTGTTTTTGAATCTCCAGCACCTGACATATAGTAGCTTTTGACCAAAGTTGACTTGTCGATAGTTAGTAGACATTTATTAAAGCATCAAGGGGCAGCTAGGTAGTGTAGTGAATGGAATACTGGACTCTAAGTCAGGAGGACCTAGGTTCACACAAAGCCTCAGGTTCTTGTTAGCTGTGTGACTCTAATCAAGTCACTAAACCTTGTTTGTTTCAGTTTCCTCATCTAGAAATGGGCTGGAAAAGGAAATGGCAAACCACTCCAGTATCTCTGCCAAGAAAAGCCCAGATAGGGTCATGGACAGTAGAACATGACTTAGTAATTAAATGACAACTACAACAAAGCACCTACTTTGTGCCCAGCATTGTGCCAAGCACAGAAGAAACAAATAAGAAAAAGAAATACAGTCCTTGTCCTCCAAAAACTTATAAGAGCTGAAATAAATTGATTTCAAAAAAACAAAGAGCAGTTTTTAGAGATAGGCTAACTGGCTTTATTAGCATTGAAGGGGCCAGTGCTTCATTTATTCAGATTTGTGAAAAATACCAAGGGGTAAAAGGAGATTCTGGGCCAGATTCTGGTGGTGACATGAATGACATTCAGTCAAAGGGCCCCATGTGTCCTCAAGGCCGAAGGTTCCCCACCCCTGCTCCAGGCAATGTGAGTGTGAGATCTCCTGCCATGCCTTCATCAGTCTAGGGAGCTTCAGTAAAAAAAAGGTGAAGGATCTCTGCCCCAAACCTTGATTTCCAAGAGGCAGTTTCACCATAGATTGGAGTGCTGGACCTAGATTCAGAGAATCTGGTTTCAAATCCTGACTCTGACTTCATTCCTGTGCAATTTTGGGTAAATTACCTTTTCAATTGGGCCTCAGTTTTCTCATCTGTAGACTAGAATTAAGGATTCCCACAATCCCATCCTCAGTGTTGTTGAAAAACTGCAACAAGCTGATGCTGAAAGCACTTTGCAGACTGGCCTATAAGCAGTAGTTATCATTATAAAACTGTTTTGTAAACTGTTACTGTGGATAGTCATCTTTCTAAAGTCCTTCCTTGTGCTCCTACCCTGGCCTAGGTATCTCCAGGGTGGCCATTCACCTTACCTGGCTCCAATGGGTCTGGCCTCGGACAGGGCACCAGACTTGGTTGGGTATGGAGAGTCTGTGTGGTCAAGGCTGCCAACCTTGCCTAGTCCTGGTCCCAGCTCTAACCATATACATAAATACATAAATACATAAACAAGCAAGGTGCCAGCAAGAACACAGCAGCTGCATAAAGCAGCCCTGCTGAAGGTCTGTGGAAGGGAAAGTACTTGTGGCCTCCAAAGCTGGTCAGGGTTTGGGAGGAGCAAACACTGGAGCTAGGATTTTAGCGGTGGGTAGGACTGCGCAGGCAGAGCTGGAGGATCAAGGGAGAGGGCAGGATGGGAGGATATTCCTGGCAAAGGGAAACCTATTTGTGATCTGAGGACAGGGCAAGAGTAACCTACTTGGCTGATAAACTCTCATCCAGCCACAAAGGCTACAGATTAGACATAACATACGTATCTCCTGGCTTCCTGGGTATTTGTCAGCTTAGCAAAATTGAACAATAATAACAGCCAGAATTTATACAGCATTTAAGATTGACAAAGCATTTTGCAAATATTATTTCACTGGATCCTCATAATCCCTAGAGGAAATGTGATTATTATTTCCATTTTGCAGATGAGAAAAACTAATCTGAGAGAGGTTAAAGCCCAGCATCACACAAACGATTCTCTTCTTTTTACAGATGGGAAAACTGAGGCAGACAGTGACTAAGTGACTTGCTCAGAGTTATACCACTAGGAAGTGTCTGCAGCTGGATTTGAACTCAGGTCTTTGTGACTCCACGTCAGAAAGACGTCCCAACCATTAGGCCATATGGCAGTGAAAATGTCAGGTCTCCCTCCCTCCCTCCCTCCATCCCCTAAGCAGTAATCCACAGGGGATACTTTTTAATAAAATCTAGACAAGGGCACACAAGGACATAGTCTGGACCCAGAAAACTAGATTACAAACTCCTTTAGGAGGTGAGGGAGGAGGAGTCTTGCTTGTGTCTGTGTCTCTTCCTCTGGGGCACCCCACCCATCATTCAGGGCAATGAATGTATTTAAGTATTATTTTTCACTTGGACCATGTCAAATCAGTGTTGCTGATATCAACCAATCAATACACATTTATGAAGTGAAGTGCTTACTATATTCCAAGTGTAAACTGCATGTTGCAACATGTCATCGAGCCCCGAGGGGAGGACATGGCTTGTAGAAGAATTAGTAGTTTGTAGACAGAGAAGCCCGAAACCTGCCCAAGAGCCAAACCATTCTTCCCTTGGAATCTTAGGTTGGTACCTCCTTCTCCCAGGTCTAAGGAGCCTGGGAACATGCCTGAGAATTCTTCCTGGAGGGAAAAATGGTCCCTCCTCATCTGTCTGGGCGTTCATTGGCAGCCTTCTGGATTTCTGGACCTGGGAGCGGAGGCTAGACCACACGGGAAGAGAATCCGAAGAAGGAGGTGGGCAGGAAGGCTCCACTCTCTTCTTATACACAGCACATTCCTTGGCACAGAGGGAAGAAGAGGGGGAAATATTCCAACCAACTTCATCGCTTAGAAATCAAAAACCCCTTGGGGCCAAGGAACTTCATGTTTTTGATTTGGGCAGATGTTGGATGAATTTGTAGACTACATAGCACTTAGCACAATGCAAAGCATCTAGTAGGTGTTTAATAAATATTGCTAAATTGATTAACCTTGAGAGTCCTACTATGTGCTCTATGAAGGATCAAAATGTTATCAATCTGTAATAACATATACTTGAATAATTATATGCACTTGAAAACATTTAATGAACATTTGCTATGACTGTTGGATAATGTTTAACCTATACCTTTCCTTCTTTCTGGTCTCCAAAAATATGATTGTTTGCACATTTGCTGCATAAGTGAATTCTTTATAAAGCTAGTCAGTTGAACTCCACAGTTAAGCTTGGATACGACACACAAATATTTTTGATCACACTGTGGCCTTGGGAGGCAATAGCCTAACACTCTTCACCCAGAAGGGTAGAGTCTTTCACATACAGCAGGTTATACGCTCCATGCCACCAAGAAGGGAGGCTCTGGAAGGATACACCTCTCTCTAGGGTTCTCAGAGAGTAGGTGACCTTTGGTCTCTCTCTGGATGACCAGGTTTATCCCAGACTAAGGGGCATGGTTAGCGTGGGTTTACTTAATAAAAAATTGCTGTAAATTCCCTCTTTTTCCATACCCCAAATCCTCCTCCCTCCCTGAACCTGCTATATTTTATGGAATCTTCATCATAATGCCTTGCCTGAACGAGATATACTCTTCCCTCATAGGAAAAGAAAGGCACTGATAAAAAGAAATAAGTACTAGGGTGACTCGGTAGCACCACAAGTGCATAGAGCACCACACCTAAAGGCAGGATGACTTGAGTTCAGATGTGGCCTCAGACACTCACACTAGTTGTGTGACCCCAGGCAAGTCACTTCACCCTGTTTGCCTCCATTTTCTCATCTATAAAATGAGCTGGAGAAGGAAATGATAAACTTCTCCGGTATCTCTGCCAAAAAAAAAAACAAACCCAAGTGGGGTCAGAAAGAGTCAGACACTGAACAACAGCATATAATGGCACCTCTAGGCCAAGGCTTCACCCCTTGCAGCTTTTCCTGGATGCAGACCATCATTAAATAGTACAAACTAGGGATC
>JAJHZJ010000762.1:0-86191 GCA_023548195.1 Bettongia penicillata ogilbyi
CAACTTCTTTTTTTTTTTTTTAATTTTATTTTTTTTTAATGTTTTACAATCATTTCCTTAAAGTTAAGATTTTATTCCCCCCACCCTTCCCTCAATACCCCCCTCCCTCCCCATAACAGCATACAATTCTGTTTAGGTTCTACATATACTTTCCTATTGAGCACATTTTCACTATATTCATGCTATGTAGTCGAACTAAAATAAATGGAAGAAATCATATAACAAATCAACACATATTACATTGAAACCCACCCACACACAAACATGATCTGCTATATTCTGCAAGTGGCTTCCACATTTCTTTCTCTGAGTGTGGAAGGCATTTTGCCTTTGAAGACCGCCATTAGGATTTTTTTTTTTTCCTCAGTAAGTTCTTGTGTTATTACAAAGTTCCAAGTCTACCAGAAGAAACTCTCGCACACTGTGGTCGTTGCTGTGCACAAAGTTCTCCTGGTTCTGCTCCTTTCGCTCAGCATCAGATCATATAAGTCCTTCCAGGCCTCCCTGAAGTCTTCTTGTTCCTCATTTCTTATGGCGCAATAGTACTCCATTACATTCATATACCATAATTTATTCAGCCATTCCCCAATTGATGGGCATCCCCTTGACTTCCAGTTTTTGGCTACCACAAAGAGTGCTGCTATAAATATTTTTGTACACGTGGGACCCTTTCCCGTTTTTATAATCTCTTGGGGATACAGTCCTAGTAGCGATATTTCTGGGTCAAAGGGTATGCACATTTTTGTAGCCCTTTGGGCATAGTTCCAAACCGTTCTCCAGAAGGGTTGGATGATCTCACAGCTCCACCAACAATGAATTAGTGTTCCAACTCTCCCACATGCTCTCCAGCATTTATCATTTTCTTGTTCTGTCATGTTTGCCAATCTTACAGGTGTGATGTGGTACCTCAGAGTTGTTTTGATTTGCATCTCTCTAATCAATAGTGATTTAGAGCACTTTTTCATATGATTATAGATATCTTAGATTTCTTCCCCTGAAAATTGCTTGTTCATATCCTTTGACCATTTATCAATTGGGGAATGACTTGGATGGTTATATATTTGAGTCAGTTCTCCATATATTCTAGAAATGAGGCCTTTATCCCTGAGCTTAGCTGTAAAAATTTTTTCCCAGTTTACTACCTCCCTCCAAATTTTGGTTGCATTGGATTTGGTTGTGCAAAAACTTTTCAGTTTAAAGTAATCAAAATTATCCATCTTGCATTTCATAATGCTTTCTATCGTTTCTTTAGAAAAAAATTCTTCCCCTCTCCATAAATCTGATAAATACATTATACCTTGCTTCTCCAGTTTATTCATGGTATCAATCTTTATACTTAAATCATGTACCCATTTGGACTTTGTTCTTGTGTACGGTGTCAGGTATGGGTCTATGCCTAATTTCCACCACACAGTTAACCAGTTTTCCCAGCAATTTTTGTCAAACAATGAGTTCTTATCCCAGAAGCTGGGATCTTTGGGTTTATCAAACAGGAGGTTGCTATATTCCTTGCCTACTGTGTCTTGAGTGCCAAGCCTATTCCATTTGTCTACCCCTCTGTTTCTTAGCCAATACCAAGTGGTTTTGATAATTGCTGCTTTATAATACAATTTGAGGTCTGGTAGCGCTAGGCCACCTTCCCAAGCATTTCTTTTCATTAGTCCCTTTGATATTCTGGACCTTTTGTTTTTCCAAATGAATTTTGATATTATTTTATCCAGCTCTAGAAAATAATTATCAGTTTAATTGGTATGGCACTAAATAAGTAGATTAATTTAGGTAGAATTGTCATTTTTATTCTATTAGCTCGGCCTACCCATGAACAACTGATGTTTTTCCACTTACTTAAATCTGACTTTATTTGTGCAAAAAGTGTCTTGGAATTGTGTTCATATAATCCCTGGGTTTGTTTTGGCAGGTAAACTCCTAAGTATTTTATAGTGTCTACCCTAGCTTTAAATGGGATTGCTCTTTCTATCTCTTGCTGTTGGGTTTTGTTGCTAATATATAGGAATGCAGAAGATTTGTGTGGGTTTATTTTGTAACCTGCAACTTTGCCAAAGTTGTTTATTATTTCAAGTAGTTTTTTACTTGAATCTCTGGGATTCTCTAAATATATCATCATATCATCTGCAAAGAGTGATAACTTAGTTTCTTCCTTGGCTATTTTTATTCCTTCAATTTCTTTACCTTGTCTAATTGCTACCGCTAACATTTCTAGTACCATATTGAATAATAATGGTGATAATGGGCATCCTTGTTTCACCCCTGACCTTATTGGAAATGCCTCTAGCTTATCTCCATTGCATATAATGCTTGGTGAAGGTTTTAGGTAGATACTGCTTATTATTTTATGGAAAGTTCCCTTTATTCCTATGTTCTCCAGTGTTTTTAATAGGAATGGGTGTTGTATTTTGTCGAAAGCTTTTTCTGCATTAATTGAGATAATCATGTGGTTTTTGTTGGTTTTGTTGTTGATATGATTAATAATGCTAATAGTTTTCCTAATATTGAACCAGCCCTGCATTCCTGGTATGAAACCTACCTGATCATAATGTATTATTCTCTTGATAAGATGCTGTATTCGTTTTGCTAAAATCTTGTTGAAAATTTTTGCATCTATATTCATTAGAGAAATTGGTCTATAATTTTCTTTTTCTGTTTTTTCTCTTCCTGGCTTGGGCATCAAAACCATATTTGTATCATAGAAAGAATTTGGGAGTACTCCTTCTTCCCCAATTTTCTCAAATAGTCTATATAGTATTGGAATTAACTGTTCTTTAAAGGTTTGATAGAATTCACTTGTGAATCCATCTGGTCCTGGAGATTTTTTCCTAGGGAGTTCATTGATGGCTTGTTCAATTTCTTTTTCTGAGATGGGGTTGTTTAAGTATTCTATTTCCTCTTCTGTTAATCTGGGCAATTTGTATTTTTTAAAATATTCATCCATCTCATTTAGATTATCGAATTTGTGGGCATAAAGTTGGGCAAAATAATTTCTAATTATTGTTTTAATTTCCTCCTCATTGGAGGTGAGTTCACCCCTTTCATTTTTAATATTAGTAATATGATTTTCTTCTTTCTTTTTTTTAATCAAATTGACCAAAGGTTTATCAATTTTATTAGTTATTTCATAAAACCAACTATTGGTTTTATTTATTAATTCAATAGTTTTCTTAATTTCAATTTTATTAATCTCTCCTTTGGTTTTCAGTATTTCTAATTTGGTATTTTCTTGGGGATTTTCAATTTGTTCTTTTTCTAGCTTTTTCAGTTGCATACCCAAGTCATTGATCTCCTCTTTCTCTATTTTATTTATGTAGGCATTCAAAGATATAAAAACTTCCCCTAAGAACTGCTTTTGCAGTATCCCATAAGATTTGGTAGGTTGTCTCATTATTGTCATTCTCTTGAATGAAGTTTTTGATTGTTTCTATGATTTCTTCTTTAACCCATTCCTTCTTTAGGATTAAATTATTTAGTTTCCAACTGATTTTTGCTTTATCTTTCCATGGCCTTTAATTACATATAATTTTTATTGCATTATGATCTGAGAAGGATGCACTGATTATCTCTGCCTTTCTGCACTGGATTTTGAGATTTTTATGTGCTAGTACATGGTCAATTTTTGTAAATGTTCCATGTACAGCTGAGAGAAAGGTATATTCCTTTCTATTCCCATTCAATTTTCTCCAAAGATCTATCATATCTACCTTATCTAGAGTTTTATTTACCTCCTTAACCTCTTTCTTGTTTATTTTGAGGTTAGATTTATCAAGTTCAGAAAGAGGGAGGTTGAGGTCCCCCACTAGTATAGTTTTGCTGTCAATTTCTTCCTTCAACTCCCTCAATCTCTCCTCTAAGAATCTGGATGCTATTCCACTTGGAGCATACATGTTTAGTAATGATATTGCTTCATTGTCTATGGTGCCTTTTAGCAGGATATAGTTTCCATCCTTATCCCTTTTTGATTAGATCTATTTCTGCTTTTGCTTTGTCTGAGATTAGGATTGCTACTCCTGCCTTTCTTACATCAGCTGAAGCACAATATATTCTTCTCCATCCTTTAACCTTTATCCTATGTGTATCCCCCATTTCAAATGTGTTTCTTGTAAGCAGCATATTGTTGGATTATGGCTTTTAATCCATTCTGCTATCCGTCTCCGTTTTATGGGAGAATTCATTCCATTCACATTCACAGTTATGATTACAATCTGTGTATTTCCCTCCATCTTCTTTCCCACCATTTGTGCTTTTAGCTCTGCTGTCTCCCTTCCCCTCCTCACGAGTATTTACTTTTCACCACCTCCTCTTGCCGCTTTCCCCTCTTTCTTTTAGCCCCCCTCCCTTTTACTCCCCTTTACTCTTATTGCTTCTTCCCTCCCTTTTGCCTCCCTCCCCTTTCTTCCCCCTTCTCCTCCCCACTGCTTATAGAGCTAGTTAGGATTTTCTACTTAAGTTTATTGTTCTGTCCTTTTAAACAAATCCGATGAGAGTACCTCTCACACAATGCTCATCTCCCTCCCCTCTTTCCCTCTACTATGATTTTGTACTTCTTCTTGTGATGTAATTTGCCATTTCCTGCTTCCTCCTTTTCACACCTCCTATTACACTCCCTTCTCATACTTAAATCACATTTTTTATCATGATATCATTTACTTTATACCCATTCCCCCATGTTTGTCCCTTTTATATTTCTTAATAGACGCACAGTTCTCAAGATAAACAGATATCATCTTCCCTTATAGGGAGGTAAACAATTTGCAATTTGCCCTAATTGAGTAGCAAGTTGTTCCCCCCCCCCCCCCACTGTTTACCTTTTTATGATTCTCTTGAGACCCTGCATTTGAAGATCAAATTGTCTATTAAGTTCTGGTGTTTTGGTCAGGAAACTCTGGTAATCCCTTACTTCGTTGAATGACTTTCTCCTTGCCTGAAATGTTATGCTGAACTTTGCTGGGTAGTTGATCCTTGGTTGCAGTCCCAGCTCCTTTGCCTTACAGAATATTGGGTTCCAATTCTTTCTATCTTTTAATGTAGAAGCTGCAAGGTCCTGTGTAATCCTGATTGTATCCCCTTGATATTTAAATTGTTTCTTTCTGGCTGCTTGTAATATTTTCTCCTTCACTTGATAGCTCTGGAATTTGGCAACTATATTTCTTGGGGTTTTGAGTTTGGGGTCCCTTTCAGGAGGGGAATGGTGGATTCTTTCGATGACTATTTTGCCCTCTGAATCTAGTACTTCTGGGCAGTTTTCCTTGATGATTTCCTGGAAGATATTGTCCAGGCTCTTTTCTCCATCCTGGGTTTCTGGCAGGCCAATAATTCTTAAGTTTTCCCTTCTGGATCTATTTTCCAGGTCAGTTGTTTTTCCAATTAGATATTTTACATTTTCTTCTATCTTTTCATTCTTTAGATTTTGTTTGACTGATTCTTGCTGTCTCATTGAGTCGTTAGTTTCTACTTGCCCAATTCTAATCTTCATCACATTGTTTTCTTCTGTTAACTTTTGTATCTCTTTTTCCATCTGCCCAATTTTTCCTTTTAATAAGCTATTTTCTCCAGTTAATTTTTGTACTTCCTTTTCCATTTGGCTTTTCAGGAATTTATTTTCTCCAGTTAATTTTTGAACTTCTTTTTCCATTTGTTCAATTTTCCTTTTCAGGGAGATGTTCTCATCAGTGATTTCTTTCTTAATAATTTTAAAATCATTGGCCAGTTTATCTTCTATTTCCTTCTTCAGCAGTTCCAGGAGAGCTGCTTGTACTTGCGAGTAGTTCATAGTCCCTTCTGAAGTTTCAGATGGAAGTACAGTCTCAGCTGTGACCTCTTTGGGGCTTGTGTTTTGGTCCTTATCCCCATAGAAAGATTCTATGGTTCTTTCGGCCCTCTTCTTTTTCCTATTCATGATTTTGATTGAGTGTTGTGGCTTCTGGTTCTTTCAGTCAGAAGCTGGAGAACTTTTTGCTGAGCTAATGTGTGAAAAAGCTAAAAGCAGGTATTTGTTTGGTGTTTCCCTGATCAGCCCTGGGTTTAGCTTGTTAAGTGTGGTGGAGGGGTGCTCTGGTCCCAGGAGATTTCCTTAGCTGAATTGAGGCAAAGGCAAGCTCAGGGGCTGGTAATCCCAACTGCCCTATTGTCTTTCTGATTCCCCTGGACAGCTGAGGCACGCCTAGATGCTAATGTGTGTTCCCACCCCTCCTGGGGCTCCTCTCCTGGTGCTGAGGCTTGCCTGGGTCCTAGTGCGAATTTTCTCTGCCCTGGGTCCTCTGTCCTTCAGGTTTGCCTCTGCCACCGTATGAGGAATCCCCCTTAGCTATTTTCCTCGTCTCAGGTGTTATGAGACTATTGGTCTCCTTCTTCTATTTCTGCTGATCTGGGATTTTTCTGGGGAGATATTTTATGGTTCTTTCACGGTCATCAAGGGGGAAGGAGATTGCATTAGCTGATCACTCCACCATCCTGGCTTCCGGAAGTTCAAGTAAGTGACTTACCGGAGCTTGATCTTCAGAGCTGATATCTGGCGCTCTGCGGCTCTCACTGACTCGGCTCGGCTTGTCTCCCGCCCCGGGTGCCGCTCCTCCGGTTCCGCCCGCCACTCAGATTTCTCGGATCTCTTCTGCTCCGCTGCGCTGGCCGTGCTGCGCTGGCCACGCTGCGCTGTGCACTGTGGGTTCACCCCCGCGGAACAGATCCTTCCCGTGGACCTTCCAGTCCCACCTGAGCTCCGAATCCGTCACCATCTGTCTCCCACTCGATTCCGTACCTCCAAGATTTGGTCAGATCCTCCTTTCAGAGGTACCTGGAGGAGTTTGTCCGAGAGCTTAGGTGAGTTGCTACTCTCACTCCTCCATCTTGGCTCCGCCCCCCTAAAATTTAGATTTTAATGGTGATCTTTATTGGAGGGTCTCAGGACATGCAGGCAGATGGAACAAATAATCACTGACAATAGTGGTAACAAAACTAAAAATATCCCTGTAAAATTTGTCTCAAGTATCTTTATCGACCCCTCCATTTGCATCAAGGAAAAAGATTTTTCTTCTATTTATTTTTTTCCTCTTCAGTACCTCTTATCTTTCTCTTTCTTTTACCTAATCATATTCTTTTCAAGGAGATTAAAATAGGAATGAATTGCCAAGAAATGACTCATGAAAGGTAAATTAATTGATTCAGAATGATCAGCTTCAAAGTTTTTTTTTCAGTTTGATTAGTTGTCCTTCACTCTCAGAGATGACCAGAATGACATCACTGTACTAGAGTCAAGTTTCAGTCCAACTGTGGCTGATCAGACCAATAGGAGCTTGGAATGTTCCTCCATAGGTCGAGCACAAATAGTACCTGTGAACATTTGGGATGGATTCTTTAAATTTGGCATCATGCATTTCTTTTGAGGATTTTAATTCTGCATAGCTTATAGAGCACAGCACTTCTCTTATGGGCATACCATACTGAGTGATCCTGTGTCAGTATCTCACATGTTATACAATCAATTCCAGAGTTCTTAAAAGAGACTTAGAAAGTGTCCTTGTATTGCTTCTTTTGCCCCCCCCAGGTGAACGCTTGCCCCACAGATAGATTAGAATGTATTAACCTTTCATGCAATTGGGCAGTGGTGTAGGTCAGGGCTTTTAGTTTGTTTGTTTAGCTTCTTTTATTGAGGAAATTTGCATTGTTCTGTAAGTTTAAAGACTTTGATAGTTTTCCCTCTTAGATTTCCATTGTCATAGGATCTAAGGATGTGAAACTGGAAATACCTCATTTTACAAAGGAGGAAACTGAAAGACAAAGAGATTATGTGATTTACCAATGGTCACGGATATCTGGCTGTGAAGAAGAGCCAGGGTTTAGGCTCAGGTTCTTTGACAACAAATTCAGTACCTTTTCATCATACCAGGCTTCAAAAGTTTGAATTAGCTTTCTTTGAGGAGAAGCACTTGAATGGGAGGGGTCTCCTAAAGCAAGTGCTCTTTTTGTTTACCCAAGAACTAACTTGATTCTATCAATAAGATCATAGTTTGATCTAAGAAGATTGGATAGACTGTTACCAAATGTGAAATGAAGGAAAACAAATGAGGTAAGTCTTTCTGACCTTTCCATCAGGCTTCTTTATTATTTCTCTCCATTTTATTCCTTCCTTTTTTCTACCTATCCATACTCTTAAGTTTTCTCCTTAAACCATCTTTATCCATCTGATTTTACCACTTTTAAAAAAAAATTTAATTTTCTTTCTCCTCCTCTTATTTTACATACATTGAAAAAAATAAAAAAAATGAGTGTAATCAATAGGCATGACCAAGAAAAATTAAGTCTCTCGTTGACCATGTCTAAAACATGTTTGTCTCAATTTGCAATTTGGGAGCTTCTTCACATTTTTCTATTGCTGCCTATTCTTAAATGACAATTAAAACTATTTATTTGGCCTCATGCAGACATAAATGGACTATTTAATTAATTTGATTTAATTTTAAAATAAATCTGGTTATACCAATTTCTCTGTAATCATAACTAGAAAATATCTACCAGATTAGTGTAGGGAAGGGGAAGGGAATAAGTATTTACATAGTGCCTACTGAGAGTCTGGTACTCTATTAAGCACTTTCCAAATATTATTTTGTAATTTGATCCAATGTAGTTAAATGGAAAGATCATTGACTCTGGTGTCAAAGGGCATGATTCAACCGTCTTTTATGTTTACTACCTGTATGTCTTTGAATAAGTCAAGCTAAGGTGTTTGAAGTGTTTACCTCTGAGGTGCTTTCGAAATATAGATCTATTATCCTGTAATTTACAAATTAGATCTCAGAAATCAGTTTTTTTTTTTTTTGGTTTGTTTGTTTAGGGATATGTGGATTAGTTTTCGTTTAGGGATATGTTTAAGGATAAGTGGATTCAGTTACATTAAAGGAAGTCCTATAACTGGCAAGACAAGTCTTTTAGGGCTCCTCTAACTCTCCAGGCCATGTATATGGGCTGCACTGAATTAAATTAAGTTATTTTAAAAACCACATCCAAGTCTGCCACGGCACTGTATAAATGGACTTATTTGTTTGTATGGGAAGTGTGTGGGAGGGAGCAATTAGACAGTATACTTGTGCTACATAGTCACATAATTTTAGTAATTCAAACCCCAAACAAACCTCCCTTCTTTTTTTCAGTAGCTGGTGTTTTAGCATAAATTATCTGAATAATTGTTTTAACAGCCCAGTTTGCCACTGGGAAAGGCACAGTGCATTATTTAAAAACAAACAAAAAACACTCAGGAAAATGCTGTTTTTGTCACAAGCATGTAGAGGTTGCTTTGTGAAAATCTCTTCCTAGAGCTTGTGTTGAGAGCAGGATTCACTGTAGAATATTAAAATTCTGTGCTTCGCGCCTGTCTTCTCTCTCCTCACTAAGGCTCCTTCCTCTCCCCCTAGATCCGTTTTTGAATTCAGCTGGCCCAGTTCTGTCTGGACTGGATTCCAGATTGAGTTCTAGGTTTTGAGACAAAGTAAATTTAGTTTTTTGTAAGCCTGTATCTCATGTTTTCCCAGTCTAAGTCAACGTATTTGGAGCCCTGAGAATGTGACTAGCCCATTTTTTCTCAGTCCCTCCCTTGGGTTGTAGGCCTGCCAGCACCTTCTAGTCACCTTTGCCTCACAGTTTATGTCTATTAAATAAGCTAAATGAAGACTTGTACTTCTACCCTGACTGGATATTTCACCACTTCTTAACTCATTGAATAAAATGCACTCATGATGGCTTATAATTTAAGATCCTCAATAATTTGGCTTCAGTCTACCTGTCTTGCTCTCTGTAGTACCAATGTGATATTCACAGCACCTATGGTGGCCATGAATATCCCAGCACAATTCTGAATCGTGAAATATAACAGACTCTCCACATGGAAGATAGAACCAAAACATTTATTCAGACACCACAAATTCAAATCCATCATAATCTATACACAACAATAATGCAGAAAATAGCACCCCCCCAAGCCTTCCCCTTGGTAGGCTTTCCACAAACCAGGTCCCTTAAACAATATCACAAAAAAGTTTTTTTTATCCACATTAGCCAGCTGCCTGCTTGCCTGCATCCTTCCTAGTTCTAACTGCTCTCATGATCAAATTTTTCTTCTCAGTTCTGCTCTAGTTCTGACTCTTCCTGTTCCACTTTTGCTGCTCCACTGTTTCCTGTTCCACGTGACTCAGACTTCCATGTGACCTATTAATGAATGGAAAAGATCTTGCCATATAAATTACCATTACACTCTTTCCTCATGTGCTCATATTTCAATCTGATTGAACTACTTGTCTTCCCACTTTTAATCTCTCCTACCATTATGTCTTTTCTCATGTTATTCTCAACACCTACAGTACTTTCCCAGCCCTCCTATCTTCACAGGTAGACATCTTACTCATCCTTCAAAGCCACACTTACTTAAGTGACATTTCCTAGAGGAAACGTCCTTCCCGCACCCCCCCCCCAATGGTAATAATTCCTTCTCTGATCTACTAGCACTATGTAGTTTTCCTATGTTGTGCAATTTTTATACATAATTTGTCTAATAACCTCAAACAAGGGCCCTAGAAGGCAAGGCACAGTCAAGTACGTAATAGATATTCAGTAAACATTGAACAAACGTATCCGTAACTAGCTTTTTTTTTTGCTCACTTATTGTTTTAATCACCTTTCTCAGAGTACTTTATAATAACAATAGCAATGATCATCATAAAAATAAAAGACTGAAATAAAGGAGTGATTATAGTCTATTTTGCTATTGTCACTAACAGTGCAACCAGGAAAGTTTACGATAAAAAATGATAATTGTCCCTCATCCCATCATCTTCAGACATTAGGGATATAACATGAAGATCCCTAGTTACAAAGCTATCATACATGAATTTATGTAAAACCTGAAATCTACTTATATTGCTGGCCGGTACAATCATTTAGGGTAATGAGTTTCATATACTCACTACTTGCTGTGTACGAAAGCAAAATGAGTTTAGTTTGAGTATTCTCATTTTAATGTTGAATACTGCATCATTTTAAATGCAGGATTGATGTTAGCAACACTTTTTTTAAAAAGAAGTTCATTAAGCCACTTCTAAATGGGGCCATTGAATTGGCAGAAAAAGAGGGGCTAGCAAGCATAACGATTGGTAACTCTGTTCAGATTAATTAAAAGAGGAATAAAACCTCCAAGGAGGGCATAGAAGTTCTGGGCATCAATTTTCTTCTTGGAACTTTGAATCAAAAAAATGTGTGTAAAAAGAAAGGAAGAAACTGAAATTAGGAGAAAAGAAATCTGAGAAAAAAATTATAATTATTAGGATGTTTTTAAAACAACATATGACAGCAAATGAAGTCCATTTGCTAGAATAACTGATATTGGTAGAATTAAGACTTCCTAAACAATTTGGCAGCCTTGAGATGCTAATTAAAATCTTAATGATATTGTCAGCATTTGTCAGAAGACCTCCCCCTTCCTAACATACAACCCTCCCTCAGAAAAAATGTTCCTACAGCATTATCCTTTAAAAATAAGTGGCAGAAACGGTTGCCAAGAATGTTACGACCAAAGGATTTTAAAATACAGATATATGATGGAAAAGTCATTGGAAGCAATGAGGTTAGCCTGTTGAAAGCAGGAGCAGGGATACCTGGTCCTGGTTATCTTATGAAGATTTGGCCATCTTGCCTTAGTGTCATCACTCAAGTAATTCATTGTACAAAGGAAACTGCAGTTTTGTTGATGGAAACTTGGACAGGGCTTAGGACCCCAAGGAATACTTTGCTTCTATTAGTCTGAGAACTTTGTCCCTGATTACTCTATGTGTATATTTGCCTATTGTCCCTAGGGTCCTCCCTCTCTGGTCTGATCCCAGGATGCAGTGTCCTAATTGCCTGTTCCTGGGAGAACAGAGACCCCTAGTGGGATGATCATTTGATAATGTATTTGGATGTGACTAATCAAAAGGAAATGAAGAACTAGCTTAAACTAATCAGCCAAGAATGAACAATGACTTCAACTTAATTAAACATATGCCTTAGAATGCACCTCTGAGATTCCCTTGCTTTCATGTTTCAGGAGCTATGTCCAAGGAAAAAGAAGATGTCCTCAAAATTAAGCCATAATAACAAAAGTAATTGAAATTTTTATATTTTCTAGTTTAAATAAGCTATCTCATCTGATCCTCAAAGTAATATGATGAGACCAGAAGAGCAGGTATTATTACTACTATTATGCAGACAAGAAAGTTGAATCAGATTCAATGACTTGCCCAAGGTCATACAGTATCAGGTAAGTGACTTTCCTTGATTTTCTGATTCCAAAGCCAGTATTCTTTCCACAACAGCACAATAACTATCTTTTTAGTCTGTGTATTATTAATTCATTTTCCAGATGAAGAATCAGAGGCTTCGGGAATTTATGCGACTTTTCCAGAGTCACAAAGCTAATACAAGTGAAAACGAAGATGGTGGCACTGGGGATACGGTACGGAGCTTGAGGTTAAGAAGACCTCGTTTCAAATCCAGCCTCAGACATTTACTAGTTGTTTAACTCTTGGCAAGTCCTTTAAAGTCTCTGTGCCTTAGTTTCATTATCTCTAACGATGGGTATAATAATATCCACTTACAGGGCTCTAGTGGTTATTGAATGAGTAAATATATGTAAAACTCTTTTCAAATCTTAAAGCATGCTAAAGAAATGTTGTTATAATCACTGAGTCCAGTGCTTTTTCCATTTACTAAAGGCTTACCATTGTGGTATGATGGTTCTCTGTCTGTTGCATTATCTCTTAACAATGTAGTATATTTTATGTTGGGTGTCAGTAAATAGTAAACACCCTAAAGTCCTTGAACATGACTGTCTCAGGATTGGAATTACTGGGACATAAAATTATAGAACTTGAAGTAGTACAAAATAACAATACATTATACAGCATATTAGGTTTTGCAAAGCATTTTAGAACAGCTATTTCATTTGAGTTTTACAATAACTCTGTGAGGTAGGTATTAAGAGAAACTTAAAAAGGAGGAAAATCATTGCTTTGTACACAAACTGTCCTGTGGCATAGAAATATTAGGTGACTCCAAGGTAGCATCTGCAATTTCATTGACTTTGTGGCTCTGGCAAAGGTTCAGAGGAGTAGCTAAAAGATCAATTCCAAGTTTCTCCAGAGGAGATGTTTCTAATGGTCACTTCTTGATAATTTATATGTCCATTCTTTCTAGCTGGGAAGCTTTTAGTATCTATTGAGATGGTGATTCCACATTGATCCTTCCACAATCTAGTTTTTGCATAAGGGGGGATCTCAGACTTCAATTATAGTGATAGGAGCTCATCTTGGTTTAATTCTATAATTCCTAGTAGAAAAGTGAAGTGAAAATTGGTGAAGAGTTGGTTCAGACAAAGCTGCACCTAGGAGACACTCTTATTTATCTTCTGAATTTTCATTAATGTCTGGTTGGAGACAAGTGAGGAAGATCTTGAGACAGAGCTCTATTGGTAAATCAGTGAGAATGGTACCTTGTGGTCAATGTGCAATGACTGCTGAGTTATGAATAACGTAGGAGGTCTTACTGTATGTAGAACTTCTCCTAAGAAGATGTGTCAGGGCATTCTTAGTCGGCTACTGAACCCTTTTAGTCCAGAGATTTAGTTGGGTAAGATGAGGTAACATTACCGAAGAGATAAGCTATGGTTCCTGTCCATAAATTTCATAAGCTAAGTTGATTTAAAAATAATCAGTTTGAAATGTTTTGGAATTTGTCTTATAAACAATTGACCCCCAAACAATTATTATTTCCATAAAAACACCTATAATACTATGAATCCATAAAAATAAGGATGTTGTTAATAGATTTTTACTATAGCAAATACACAATATCTTAGCTTCACTGAACAAAATTTTGTTAAAAGACCTATCAGAAGAAATAAAAATCATGTTTGAACAAGAGAAAGTACAGATAGTTAACCTGTCTACTACTGGAGTTGTGCCAAAGATCCTTTTGAGTGAATCTACAGAAGATAAGCTTACGTTCCAATATTTTAATTCAGTCCAATAAAAGTAGTTGTCATTGCCAAAGTGCTCGTATTTATAAACATATTTATTACTAGACAATTTTGAAGGGAATTGGGTAGATAAGAGGATATAGATAAAATACATATCACTAAAACATTTTTAAAGTGCACAGAAGAAAGCAAAAAGATGTATACACAAAATAAATAGGTAACATATATATATATGTTATAAATACATACATATCTGCCTTAAAAAACTGTACCCAACAGAATGTTATGTTCTTATAAGAGTCCTTTCTTATCCTTCTTTCAATGTTGAAATATTTATTTGTTGATTTTTAAGTTTTCAATAAAAAGAACATTTTTAAAAAGTAGATTTGAAAAAAAAATAATTGGACAACCATACACAGATCACAACGTAGAATAGAAAGATAGTAACTTTTCCTAAATGACACTATAGAAAAAAGATGAGAAAATAGATGCATTTTGATGATGGCTGTGATGTTCATAAAATTATTAACAACAAACAAACCCCAACAGACTAACACTTATATGATGCTCTAATGTTGTAAAGACAATGTCTCAGTTGAACAGTAAATTAGAGTCAGAAAAATCTTAGTTCAGATTCTGCCAATCATTTTCCATTTTCATTTGACATTCTTATCAACCCTATGAAGTAGATTCTATGATAGTGGCTTAAACAGAAATTTAAAGTATTTGAAACCACTTGACACAGTTCAGAAGTCTGTTTGTTTTGTTTTGCCCAGAAACAAACCAAAAAATCCATCAGAGTACCTGAGGAAAGTTTCTTGAACATTCTCCATGGAGAGACATGTTCTGTTTTTGTTTCATATGGTGAGGTATTTTACTTCCTTGAAATTTTTTTAGTACCATGCATTCATTTTTTTAAATAAATTTATATATTAAACTTTTTACATTCATTTTCACAAAATTTTGGGTCCCAAATTCTCTCCCCATTTGTCCCCTCCACCCACCCCAATACACCAAGCATTCTAATTTCCTCTATCACCAATCTGCCCTCTCTTCTATCATCCCTCCCTTCCCTAGATCCCAAAGAATCAACAACCCAGCAAAACTGGGTATAATAATTCAGGGGAAAAATGATCATTCAATGATATAAAGAACTTTCAAACATTCTTTTTTTTTAATATAAATGTATTTGTTTAAATTTTTACATTCATTTTTGCAAAATTTTGGGTTCCAAATTTTCTCCCCATTTATCCCCTCCTCCCACCCCCAATTCAACAAGCATTCTAATTTTCCCTATCACCAATCTACCCTCTTTTCTACCATCCCTCCCTTCCCTTGTCCCCATCTTCTCCTTTGTCCTGTAGGGCCAGATGACATTCTATTCCCCATTCATTGTATTTCTTATTTCCTAGTAGCAAGAACAATACTAAATAGTTGTTCCTAAACCTTTGAGTTCCAAGTTCTCCTCATCCCTCCCTCCCCACCCATTCCTTTTGGTAAGGCAGGTAATTCAATATAGGCCCTATCTGTGTAGTTTTGCAAATGACTTCGGTAACAGTCGTGTTCTGTAAGACTAACTGGATATTCCTCCATCCTATCCTGCCCCCCATTGTTTCTATTCTGTCTTTTGATTCTGTCCCCTCCCTAAGAGTGTTGACTTCAAATTGATACCCTCCTCACATTGCCCTCCCTTCCATCATCACTCCCTCCCTGCTTACCTCCTTCTCCCCCACTTTTCTGCACTGTAAGATAGGTTGTCATACCAAAATGAGTGTGCATTTTACTCCTTCCTTTAGTCGAATGTGATGAGCGTAAACTTCATGTTTTTTTCCAGCTCTCCTCTTTTTCCCTCCACTAAAAAGTCTCCTTCTTGTCTCTTGAATAAGATATAATTTACCCCCATTCCATTTCACCCTCTCTCCTCCCACTACATTTCTCTCTCACCTTTTACCTTGATTTCTTTTAAGATATGGTCCCATCCTATTCAATTCACTCTATGCTCTCTGTTTCTGTATGTGTGTACATGTGTGCATATGTGTGTGCACGCATGTACATTTGTGTGTGTGTGCGTGTGTGTGTGTGTACATCTATGTGTGGTGCCACCAACTACCCAGATACTGAAATGTTTTAAGAGTTAAAAATGTTGTCTTTCTATGTAGGAATGTAAACAGTTCACCTTGGGTAAGTACCTTATGACTTCTCTTTGCTGTTTACTTTTTCATGCTTCTTCTCATTCTTGTGTTTGAAACTCAAATTTTCTTTTCAGCTCTGGTCTTTTCATCAAGAATGCTTGAAAATCCTCTGTTTCATTGAAAGACCATATTCTTGGTTGGAGTCCTAGTTCCTTTGACTTCTGGAATATCCTATTGCACACCCTTCGATCCCTTAATATAGAAGCTGCTAGATCTTGTGTTATCATGATTGCATTTCCAAAACATTTGTATTGCTTCTTTCAGGCTGCTTGCAATATTTTCTCCTTCACCTGGGAATTCTGGATCTGTTTCAGGCAATGATCGATGGATTCCTTCAATACTTATTTTGCCCTCTGCTTCTAGAATCTCAGGGCAGTTTTCCTTGATAATTTCATGAAAGATGGTGTCTAGGGTCTTTTTTTGATCATGGCTTTCAGGTAGTCCCATAATTTTTAAATTGTCTCTCCTGAATCTATTTTCCAGGTCAGTTGTTTTTCCAATGGGATATTTCACATTCTCTTCCATTTTTTCATTCTTTTGGTTTTGTTTGGTGATTTTTTGGTTTCTCAGAAAGTCATTAGATTCCATCTGTTCCAGTCTAACTTTGAGAGAACTATTTACTTCAGTGAGCTTGTGAACTTCTTTTTCCATTTGGTTAATTCTGCTTTTGAAAGAATTCTTCTCCTCATTGACTTTTTGAACCTCTTTTGCCAATTGAGTGAGCCTATTTTTCAAGGTGTTATTTTCTTCAGCATTTTTTTTGGTCTCTTTTAGCAAGGTATTGACCCGTTTTTCATGTGTTTCTTGCATCTCTCTCATTTCTCTTCCCAGTTTTTCCTCCATCTATCTAACTTGATTTTCAAAATCCTTTTTGAGCTCTTCCATGGCCTGAGCCCACTGGACATCCACCTTGGATGCCTGGGATAGAGAGCCCCCGACCTCCACGTCTTTCTCTGATGGCAAGCATTGTACTTCCTCATCAGAAATGAAAGGAGGAAGGAACATCTCTTCCCCAAGAAAGTAGCTCTCTATGGTCTTATTTTGCTTCCTTTTTCTGGGCATTTTCCCAGCCAGTTACTTGACTTCTGAGATTCCTCTCCACCCCCGCCTAGATCTGCCCAGCTAGTGCTTGGAGTCTGAGATTCAAATGCTGCTTCCCAGCCTCAGGGCTTTCAGTGGTGGGTGTGGCTGCTATTCAATGTCAGCTTAAGTTCTGGTGCTTGGGTGGGGGCAGCGCCACCTCCCAGGCTCAGTTCCCTCAGGGAGTTTATGCAGAGACCTTCAGTAATGGCCCTGAGTTTCTGCCTGCTGCTCTGGGAGTCCCAGCTGCCGCTGCAGCTGCCCCTGCCGCTGCCTCTTCTGCTGCCTCTTCCGCTGCCTCTGCCATTGCCTCCCGAGGTGTCGCGAGTCACGGAGACACCCCGTTCCCCTCTCAGCCAGCGCAGACATCTCTCTCACTGACCTGTGCGCCTGTGGGTGGAGATTCCATCCCTGAAGCCTGCTTGGATCCCTGCTTGGATCTGCTAATCTGAGGCCATGACCAGGGCAGCTCAGGGGTGTGCTCCGCTGTCCGGAGCACAATGGACCCTTGGGGACGGCTTTCCAGGGCTCTCTGGAACGGAAATCTCTTCCACTGTGTTTCTGCGCAGCTTACAGTGCTCCAGAATTTGTGGGGAGTTTTTTTTACAGAAAATTTATGGGCTGTGGATTTGGAGCTAGCATACCTGAGTCTTTTTACTCCACCATTTTGGCTCCTCCCCCTCTCTGGACTTCAAACATTCTTTATGAAAAGACCAGACCTGAAAAGAAAATTTGATTTTCAAACACAAGAATCAAGGGAGGCATGAGAAGATAAACAGGAAAGAGAAATCATAATGGACTTTTTTAAAATTGAACTGTTTACATTCCTACATGGAAAGACAATATTTGTAACTCCTGAGACTTTTCTCACTATTTGAGTAGCTGTATATAGACACACACACACACACAGACATACACACACATGCACACACATAAGCACAGGGTGAGTTCATTAAGAAGAGATGATATCTAAAAAAATGAAAATTAAGGGGTGAGAGGGGAATATATTGGGAGGAGAAAGGGAGAAATGGAATGGGGCAAATAATTTCTCATAGGAGATACAAGAATAAACATTCAATGGAGGAGAAAAGGGAGGAAGTGAGAGAGGAAAAGTGAAGCTTACTCTCTTCACATTTGGCTTAAGAAGGGAATAACATGGTCAGTTTGGTGTGAAAATCTATATTACACAACAGGAAAGTAGGGGAGGGGAGTAGGGGACAAATGGGGTGAGGAGGATGACAGAAAGGAGAGAAAATGAGAGAAGGGAATAATTAGAAGTAAATACTTATGTAGAGGGACAAGGTCAAAAAAGAGAACAGAGTAAATGGGGGGACAGGATAGAATGGAGGGAAATATAGTTAGTCTTATACAAAATGACTGTTATGGAAGTCTTTTGAAAAACTGCATATGTATAGCCCATGTTGAATTGCTTACCTTCTCGGTAGGAATGGGTGGGGAGAGAGGAAGAGAGAGACATTGGAGTTCAAAGTATTAGGAACAAATGTTGAGAAATGATTTTGTATACAATAGGGAAATAAGAAATACAGGTAATGGGGCATAGAAATATATCTTGCCCTACAAGAAAAGAGAGAAGGGGGGATGTGATAGACTGGAGGGCATATGGAGGGAAAGGGGTAATCAGAATGCAAGATATTAGGGGAGAGATGAGGAGAAAATCTGAAACTCAAAATTTTGTGGAAATGAATGTTAAAAACTAAAAATTAATAAATAAATATTTAAAATTAAAAAAAAAAAAAACACCATTATCCACCTCCACAGAAGGAGCTAAGGAACTATGGGTACAAATTGAAGTATAATTTTCTTACTTTTTTTTTTTGCTTTTTTCTGATGTGGCTAATATGGAAATGTATTTTGCATGATTTCATGTGTATAGTTTGTATTTGTCTTGCCTTCCTGGCAGGTGAAGAGGGGAAGGAGGGAGAGAATTGGGAATTCAAATTTTAAAAAGAAAAAAAAATGTTTAAAATAAATGCATGGGGGGAGGAGCCAAGATGGCAGAGTAGAAAGATTCACATATGCTAGCTCCGACCCCACAGCCCATAAACTACCTGTAAAGAGGAACTTCCAACAAATTCTGGAGCAGTAGAAGCCGCACAGCAACTCAGTGGAGGAGATTTCTGTTCCAGAGAGCCCTGAAAAACTGTCACCAAAGGTCCATTGTGCAACGGACTGGAGAGGAGCCCAGCCCTGCCCTGGTTGTGTGGCCCCAAGAAGAGCAGATCTGAGCAGGCTTCAGGGACGGAATCTCTGGCGGCCGCCAAAGTCCCTCAACCCACAGGCGCTACAGGTCGGTGAGAGACCCTATCTGTCCAGCTGAGAGGGGAGTGCTGTGTCTCCATAACTCAGGCCCCCTAGGGAGGAAGAAGCTGGGGAGGCAACGGACAAGGGCTCCCAAAGCAGATAGGACCTCAGATCCATTATTGAAGGTCTCCACATAAACCCCCTGAGGGAACTGAGCCTGGGAGGCGGCCCTGCCTCCACCTTAGAACCTAAACTTAATCGACTGAACAGCAGCCCCTCTCCCCCGCATGAAAAACAGGTCAATACCTTGTTAAAGGAGACCCAAAAGAATGCTGAAGAAAATAACACCTTGAAAAATAGGCTCACTCAATTGGTAAAAGAGGTTCAAAAAGCCAATGAGAAGAAAGCTTTCAAAAGCAGAATTATCAAGGAAAACTGCCCTGAGATTCTAGAAGCAGAGGGCAATAAGTATTGAAGGAATCCATCGATCATTGCCTGAAACAGATCCAAAAAGAGAAACTCCTAGGAACATTGTAGCCAAATTCCAGAATTCTCAGGTGAAGGAGAAAATATTGCAAGCAGCTAGAAAGAAACAATTCAAGTGTTGTGGAAATGCCAAACCAAGAATCACCTCCCCAGCAAAGCTGAGTATAATACCTTCCAAAAGGGAATGGGTGGGGAGGGAGGGATGAGGAGAAGTTGGAACTCAAAATTTTAGGAATAACTTGTTAGTATTGTTCCTGCTACTAGGAAATAAGAAATATAGGTAATGGGGAATAGAAAGTTATCTGGCCCTACAGGACAAAAGAGAAGATGGGGACAAGGGAAGGGAGGGATGGTAGAAAAGAGGGTAGATTGGTGATAGGGAAAATTAGAATGCTTGTTGAATTGGGGTGGGAGGAGGGGATAAATGGGGAGAAAATTTGGAACCCAAAATTTTGCAAAAAATGAATGTAAAAATTTAAACAAATACATTTATATTAAAAAAAAAGAATGTTTGAAAGTTCTTTATATCATTGAATGATCATTTTTCCCCTGAATTATTATACCCAGTTTTGCTGGGTTGTTGATTCTTTGTATTAATCCTAGTTCCTTTGACTTCTGTAATATCTTATTCCAAGATCTTTGATCCCTTAATGTAGAAGCTGCTAGATCCTGTACTATCCTGATTCTATTTCCAAAATACTTGAATTGTTTCTTTGTAGTTTTTTGAAATATTTTCTCCTTGACCTGGGAACTCTCGAATTTCTCTGCAATATTCCTAGGAGTTTCTCTTTTTGGATCTCTTTCAGGAGGTGAAATATGGATTCTTTCAATATTTCTTTACCCTCTGGTTCTAGAATATCCGGGAAATTTTCCTTGATAATTTCATGAAAGATGATGTGTAGGCTGTTGTTTTTGATCATGACTTTTAGGGAGTTCCATACTTTTTGAATTGTCTCTTCTGGATCTCTTTTCGAGGTAAATTTTTTTTCCAATGAGATATTTTACATTATCTTCTATTTTTTTTTTATTCTTTTGATTTTATTTTGTAATTTCTTGGTTTCTCATAAAGTCATTAGCTTCCATGTGCTCAGTTCGAATTTTTAAAGAACTGTTTTCTTCAATGTGCTTTTGAACCTCCTTTTCCATTTGGCTAATTCTGGTCTTTAAGACATTCTTTTCCTCATTGGCTTTTTGGGCCTCTTTGCCATTTGAGTTACTCTATGTTTTAATGTATTAATTTCTTCAGCATCTTTTTTGGATCTCCTTTAGCAAGCTGTTGACTTACTTTTCATAGGTTTCTTGCATCGCTCTCTTTTATCTTCCCAATTTTTTCTCCACCTCTCTTACTTGATTTTCAAAATCCTTTTTGAGCTCTTCCATGGCCTGAGACCATTGCATATTTATTTTCTAGGTTTTGCCTGCAAAGGCCTTGACTTTTAGGTCTTCCTCATCTTAAAGGATGTAGGAAAATACCTGCTCACTGAGAAAGTGACCTTCTATTGTCTTGTTCTTTCTCCTTTTTTGGGGAATTTTCCCAGCCAGTTACTTGACTTTTGAGTTCTTTGTCAGGGTTCATTTCAGGGCTAAGATTTAGATCAGTGGCTCAACTCCCCCAGGGCTTTAGACTGAGGTCTCCCAGGGTTGCCACTTAGGGGCTCAGGTGGAGGTCACTCAGGGCTGCCACTACAGATTGCACTCCCCTCCCTGGCTGAAGAAACCCTCCCACTGATCTTTGAAATTGTTTGTGGGTTGAGCAATCTGGGAACTGTTACTACTGGTGGCTCCCTGAAGTCTGTTCAGGATCCTGTCCCTGCCATAATGGGCTATGTTGTGCTTCTTGGGCTGCACTGCATGCCAATAGCATGTTTTTTATCATGAATCCTTTGGAATTGCTTTACATGGTCATATGGAGCAGAAAAGCCAAGTAATTCACAGTTAATCATCATTTTAACATTGTTGCTACTGGGCACAATGATCTCCTATTTCTTCTCACTTCGCTGCATGATTTCATATGATCTTGCCATGTTGATGTTTTTTCTTTTCTGAAATTATGTCCCCATAATTTCTTTTATAGCGTAACAATATTTATTCTATTGCAATCACATGCTAAAATTTATTCAGTCACTCCATAAATGATGAGCATCCCCTCAATTAAGTTTTTTTTTTTTTCATTTTTTTCCTCTTTCTTTTATCTCTTTGGGTCATAAACTTAGTAGTATCATTGTTGGGTCAGAGGCTATACATAGTTTTCAAGTCATTTGGACATTTTCTTAACTTGTTTTCTGAAATGTTTAGACCAGTGCACTACTTCACCTTCAGTTTATATTTTCCCTCATCCCTCATCTCCACCAGTATTTGTTATTTCTGATGGGGAAAGGTGGTACTTCAGAGTTATTTTACTTTATATTTCTACAATCAATAGTGAGTTAGAGTTTTTTTTTTTTTTTAACATGACTATAGATGGTTTTGATTTCTTTTTCTGAAAACTGCCTATTCCTATTACACCATCATTTATCAATCAGGGAATGGCACTTATTTTTTATAAATTTGACACACTTCCCTATGTATTTGAGAAATGAGGCCTTTATCCGAGAAACTTACTGGAAAAATTTATATTACTTCATTATCTATAATACCTTTGAGCAAAATATAGTTACCCTGGTTATCTCTTTAATTAGGTTGATTTTGGCCTATGCTTTGAGATCATGATTGCTACCTCTGACTCTTTTTTTGGTCAGTTGAAGTATAGTAGATTCTACTCCAGACCTTTATTGTAATTTTGTATGTGTCTTTCTATTTCAGGTATTTGTCTTTTAAACAACATCCATTTTGTCATTCACTTCTGTTTTATAGATGAGTTCATCTCATTCACGTTCACAGTTATGACTTTTCAATTGTGTTCTACTGTGTATATCCTCATGAATAGCAGTGCACCAGGCCCTCAACCTGAGGGGCTCATCTTCTGATGTCATGCATTTTAATGCTGACCATTGTTATTTTCTTGGCAAAGGTACTATACTGGTTTGCCATTGCCTTTTCCAGTAGATTATCTTTTATCACATCTCTGTACTAAGACTATCGTTTTGGAGAACCCTGCATGGTGGAGTTCACAGTTTCACTTAGTTATGCAAGCCTATTAGCCATGACAATGCAGTGATCCAGGAGGAGACAGCTAGGATTACTAATTGTATTTTTTTCTCCTTATTTTCTTATATTTATTCTTCTCTCTCTCTTTCTATTCTGTCACTACACAAAAGTGTGTTTTGTTTCTGACCACTGCCTCCCTTAATCTGTCCTCTTTTTTATCATCTGCTCCCCAAATCATTTATTTCTTTCCCCTCCAATTTTCCTATTAGATAAGATAGATTTTTATACCCAACTGAAGATGTGTGTGTGTGTGCGCATACGTGTGTGTCTGTTTGTATATGTGTACATATGTAATATATTTATTATATATTTTATTATTATATTATATATTAATAATAAAATATAATAATAAAAATAATAATTTTTCATTTTTATTATTTGTTTATTATATATTATTATAAATTACATATTTTATTTTATTGTTAGATTATATATAATATATTAATAATAAAATATAATAATAAAAATAAATATAAAATAAAATAAATTACTATAAATTATAATAATATATAAAATATAAGGAATATAGTATATATATTCATTCTTACCTTTTTGAACCAATTTCAATGAGAGTCAGGTTCAAGAATTGCCTTGCCATGTATCCCTTAATTTTAGAAGTTTAAATGCTCTTGTTGTGTGCCACTTTTATGTGAGAAAATATCCCCCATTCTATCTCTCAATTTCCCTTTGTCTCAGTCCATCTTTCTTTTTTTTTTTTAATATTAATTTATTTACTTAACTTTTTACATTCATTTTCACAAAATTTTGGGTTCCAAATTTTCTCCCGCTTTATCCCCTCCCTCACCCCAATACATCGAGCATTCTAATTTTCCCTATCACGAATCTGCCCTCTCTTCTATCATCCCTCCCTTCTCGTGTGCCAATCTTCTCTTTTGTCCTGTAGGGCCAGATGACTTTCTATTCCCCATTAACTGTATTTCTTATTTCCTAGTAGCAAGAACAATACTCAACAGTTGTTCCTAAACCTTTGAATTCCAAATTCTCCCCATCCCTCCCTCCCCACCCATTCCCTTTGAGAAGGCAGCCAATTCAATATAGGCCCTATCTGTGTAGTTTTGCAAATGACTTCGATAACAGGTTGTGTAAGACTAACTGTATTTCCTCCATCCTATCCACTGTTTCTATTCTCTCTTTGGATCCTGTCTCTGCCCAAGAGTGTTGACTTCAAATTGCTCCCTCCTCCCATTGCCTTCCCTTCCATCATACCCCCCACCTTGCTTATCTCCTTCTCGCCCACTTTTCTGTACTCTAAGATAGGTTTCATACCAAAATGAGTGTGCATTTTATTCCTTCCTTTAGTCGAATGTGATGAGGGTAAACTTCATGTTTTTTTCTCAGCTCTCCTCTTTTTCCCTGCACTAAAAAGTCTCCTGCTTATCTCTTGAATGAGATATAATTTACCCCATTCCATTTCACCCTCTTTCCTCCGACTACATTTCTTTCTCACCATTTACCTTAACTTCTTTTAAGATATGGTCCCATCCTATTCAATTCACTCTGTGCTCTCTGTCTCTTTGTGTGCGTGCATGTCTGTGTGTGTGTGTATGTGTGTGTGTGCACGTGTGCGTGTGTGTATGTGTGTGTGTGTGTATAATCCCACCAACTACCCAGATATTGAAAAGTTTCAAGAGTTACAAGTATTGTCTTTCCATGTAGGAATGTAAACAGTTCACCTTTGGTAAGTCCCTTATGACTTCTCTTTGCTGTTTACTTTTTCATGCCTCTTCTCATTCTTGTGTTTGAAAGTCAAATTTTCTTTTCTGCTCTGGTCTTTTCATCAAGAATGCTTGAAAGTCCTCTGTTTCCTTGAAACACCATATTTTCCCCTGAAGTATTATACTCAGTTTTGCTGGGGAGGTGATTCTTGGTTTGAGTCCTAGTTCCTTTGACTTCTGGAATATCCTGTTACACACCCTTCAATCCCTTAATTTACAAACTGCTAGATCTTGAGTTATCCTGATTTTATTTCCACAATACTGGAATTGTTTCTTTCTAGCTGTTTGCAAGATTTTCTCCTTGGCTTGGGAATTCTGGAATTTGGCCACAATGTTCCTAGGAGTTTCACTTTTTGCATCTCTTTCAGGTGATCATCGATGGATTCCTTCAATATTCATTTTGCTCTCTGGTTGTAGAATATCAGGGCAGTTTTCCTCGATAATTTCATGGAAGATGATGTCTAGGCTTTTTTTTTTGATCATGACTTTCAGGTAGTCCCATAATTTTTAAATTGTCTCTCCTGGATCTATTTTCCAGGTCAGTTGTTTTTCCAATGAATATTTCACATTCTCTTCCATTTTTTTCATTCTTTTGGTTTTGTTTGGTGATTTCTTGGTTTGTCATCAAGTCATTATTCTCCATCTGTTCCATTCTAATTTTGGGAGAAGTATTTACTTCAGTGAGCTTGTGAACCTCTTTTTCCTTTTGGTTAATTCTGCTTTTGAACGCATTCTTCTCCTCATTGGCTTTTTGAACCTATTTTGCCAATTGAGTGAGCCTATTTTTCAAGGTTTTATTTTCTTCAGCATTTTTTTGGGTCTCCTTTAGCAAGGTATTGACTCATTATTCATGCTTTTCTTGCATCTCTCTAATTTCTCTTCCCAGTTTTTCCTCCACCTGTCTAACTTGATTTTCAAAATCCTTTTTGAACTCTTCCATGGCCCGCGCCCACCAGACATCCACCTTGGATGTCTGGGATAGAGAGGCCCTGACCTCCACATCTTTCCTTGGTGGTAAGCATTGCACTTCCTCATCAGAAATGAAAGGATGAAGGAACATCTCTTCCCCAAGAAAGTAGTTTTCCATAGTCTTATTTTTGTTCCCTTTTCTGGGCATTTTCCCAGTCAGTTACTTGACTTCTGAGATTCCTCTCCACCCCCGCCTAGATCCTCCCAGCTAATGCTTGGGGTGTGAGTTTCAAATGCTTCTTCCCAGCCTCAGGGCTTTCAGTGGCAGGTGTGGCTGATATTCAATATGAGCTTAAGTTCTGGTGCTTGGGTGGGGGCAGGGATGCCTCCCAGGCTCAGTTCCCCCAGGAGCTTTATACAGAGACCTTCAATAATGGAACAGATGGGGGCAGGGCACTTTCCCAGGCTTAGTTCCCTCAAGGGGTTTATGCAGAGACCTTCTGTAATGGCCCTGAACTTCTGCCTGCTGCTCTGGGAGTCCTGGGCTGCCACCGCTGCCTCTGCAGCTGCCTCTGCCGTTGCCTCTGCCACTGCCTCCCAAGGGGGCCTGAGTAACGGAGACACCCTGCTCCCCTCTCGGCCAACCCAGAAGTCTCTCTCACTGACCTGTAGTGTCTGTGGGTGGAGGGACTTCCCCGGCTGCCGGACATTCCGTCCCTGAAGCCTGCTCAAATCTGCCCCTCTGGGACCACGTGGCCAGGGCTGGGCTGGTGTGGGCTCTGCTGTCCGGAGCATGCATGACGGACCCCTGGGGATGGCTCTCCCGGGCTCTCTGGAACGGAAATCTTCTCCACTGTGTTTCTGCGGGCCTTGCAGTGCTCCAGAATTTATGGGGAGTTCTTTTTGCAGGAAATATATGGGTTGCGGGTTCAGAGCCTGCATACATGAGTCTTTCTACTCCACCATCTTGGCTCTTCCCTCCTCAGTCCTTCTTTCTTTCACCACCCTTAACTTTAATTGGGGCTCATCTCAACATAATAGACTCACACCCATGTTTCTGTGTATGTAGACTCCTTCTAAAGGCACTAAAATGATAAAATCCTTAGGAGTTACATTTATCATCTCATCTCTCCACATAGAGTTGTAAACCAACAATGTGATAAGTGCAGCTGTTAAAAAGAATGGGAAAAGATAACTCCAGCTCTCAAGAAGCTCACAGTCTAATGAGGGAGACAGCATGCAAAAAACAATGTGCAACAATCTGTATGCAGAATAAATTGGATATAATCAAAGAAGAAAATATTTTAGTATTATGTGGGGTCAAGAAAATATTGCTATAGAAGATATCAGGACTTGAAAGAAGCAAGAGAAACCAGGAGAAGAAATGAAGAGTGAGAACATTCCAGGTTTAAAAGACAGCCAGTAAAAATGTAAAATTGAGAGAGGAAGTGTTAAATAGCAAGGAGGTCATTGTCACCTAATTTTAGAGTATATTGGAATGAGTAATTTATAAGAAGATTGAAAGGAATGTATTGGTTTTCACCTTCAATCCCTTGCTCTTAACCTAGTACAGTCAGACTTTTGGAACACTTTAACAAATAAACTTAAAGTCATCCAGTAGGCATGTGGTCCTTTGAAGATTTTGATTGCCACTTCTGAACAGGAGTTCTTAATCTGTATCATGTCATGGATCCCCTTTGACTGTCTGGTGAAGCCCATAAAGACATTATCAGAATAATTTTTAAATGCATAAAATACAATAGAATAGAATAACAAAATAAACCAATTCTAAGGAAATGTGATTATCAAAATCTTTTTCTTTTTAAAGTTCACTGACTCTTAAGAGTCCTTGATTTGGGATCACTTAACTGTGAACTATATTGCTTTGGATAATGATGATAATTATACACTTATTGAATGTTAGGACCAAAATTATTAGTTATTTTATCATTTCCTAGATTCTGGAGCATATTTACTTAATTTGTGTATATGTGAAAACATCGTACATATGGAGACATACAACTTCTCAAAGGCTGTGGTTTTATATCATATCAATTATTTCACTGATCAGAGACCTGTGACTTTCTATAAGAGTTGCAGAATATACGGCAGTTATTAGTTGTATTCTATTGATCCCTTGCCCCATTTTAATTTCAGACCTTCAGGACAGTTAGATTTCAACTTGACACCTTTACTTTTGATATTTACTTGTATCGCCTTGATCTAATAGATCAATTTTCAATTAATATAGAAAGTAATATATAAATTGCATGTGAGTCTAGAGAGTACCTGGAAATATCTAGATAGTAGATATCATTGGGACTATTTATGATTTAAAGCACTTGCTCTAATCCCCAAGTAAAAATCTACACGTATTAATATGTGCCTCTAAGCTCTTCCGTGTCTACCACACACAAGGAGAGTATCTTTTCCATTTATGCCCCTCCTCCAAAGACAATGATTGTCTTCTGTCTGTTTGCATAGATATTTTACTGTGACCTTATTATTATTATTCAGTCATCTCATGCTACTCTATTATGACTTGTTGACATTCCTTTTGTTTTAACAAACCGTTCCTGCTGAGTTTTAGATGAATCATCAGATTTGATGATGTATCCTCTATAATTACATATTCTGCATCATATATCTTTTCAAAATCTACTCTAGGGTTACTTACTGTGGTGACTTGGATGTCCATGATTAACCTGGAAAAGTCCATTTACAGTGAGATAGCCTGTCATATGCTAAGGAATACTCTGGCACCCTTACCTGAAAGATTAGAATACATTCAGTCAATCAGTACGTATATTCAAAATAATAATTATGGTGAATGGCACATACAGTAGGGAGAAGGCATGTATGTAGATTAATGCAAATTGAAATACGATAAGTATTATGTGATCTGATGGTCACTATAAGATTATTTTACTCTTCTGTATGATAATGCCTTAGCATGGGTTTGATACCCATCTAATATTAGTTTAAAAATTTTAATGTATAGAATGAGAGAGGCAGTGTGACATAGCACAAAGCTTGAAAGACTTGGGCTAATAATGCAATTGCAAATTATACCATCCCTGTGACCATGAATAAGTCATTTTGGTCTTAATATGTTTTACAGAAGTCTTATAGAAGATGGAGATACACTTCCATTACACATTGTGGACTGGAACAGTTTCCATAGGATATACTTAGCAAAATCAGAGATGAATTGTGATGAAAAAGAGAGGAGGATTTTGGACCTGTATTCCTGGACTTGTCACTTGCTACCTACGTTTTCCTGGGCAAATCATTTACTCTTTCTTGACCTCATTTTCGTTTGTCAAATGAAGGAGTTGTCTACATTTCTTACTTTGCATAATGTTCCTTTCCAGTTTAAAATTATGACACTATAATAAGCTCATGATCTCCTTCTAAAGAAACAAAAAAAATATCCTTTCAAGCATTAATTTTTCTTATTGCAACATTTGACTACACATTAGCATCCTCTGCTTATGGGAATTTAAATAACCAAAAGATAAATCCTATCTCTTCTCCAATACCCTTACATTTTGTTTGACTCCTGAAACCTTCATTCCCTTCACCCTACAAAATCAAATTGGAACTTTGGCAGTCAGTCAGCAAGAATTGATTTATATGCCAGGCAGTGTGTTGAATACTAGACATAGAAATAAAAGTAAAAACAAAGTAAAACAAAACAAAAAGCTGTTATTGACTTCAAGAAACTCATATCCTTATTTTAGAAATTATGCAAACAATTATTCATACAAAATATATGCAATGTAGATAGATTTTAGAGGGGTTACTCTGCAGTATGGATTACAATGCATTAGCAATATAGGAGTTCGGGAAAGGATTCCTGCAGAAGGTGGGATTTAAGCATTTTTTAAAAAGGCCAGGGAATTCAGGGGGTACAGGTGAGAAAAAGCTATGTTGTGCAATTAGGGAAAAAGTATTAAAAAGGCACAGAGTCAAGAGATAGAGTAGAGTATAAGAAGAAAAATAAGAATGCCAGTGTTGATGGATCATAGAGTATGTGGACGAGATTCCAATATCAGATGAATTGTTCCTGTACCCTGTAAGATCAGTCTTATAGAAGACAGCGGTATAACTCCATGAAACATTATGGATTGGAACATTGCTGGCTCTAGAGTCGGAGGAACTTGGTTCAAATCACTCTTCTCCCAATACTTATTGCCTCTGTGACTTTTGATGGGTCTCCTCTGAACCTCAGTTTTACAATATGAAAAATGAGATAGAAGAGCTTGGATATTTCTCATATTCATTACAAGCAAATCTGAGATCCTGTGACCTGCTTTTGAGTTCTGAGTGTCAGTCAGACCAACAGTAGTTAACTACACATAATATTCTAGAAATCTGGATTCAGGAAGTCAGATTTAGCCCTAATTTGTCAGAAGTTTATGTGGAATTTGATAATTTAGAACACCACTGTAGTAAGTAATCTCCCTCAAACAGCCAAAACAGTAATCAGTGGATTAATGTCTGTTTGCCATGAACCTAGAAAAAGGGGGGGAAAAGTATGAATCTCCCATTTGTGGATAAGAAAATGCCATATTATAAATGAAAGTGGACAAATAAAGATTGAGGGGAAAATATACAAGAGAATGAAACCTAATAGTACTTAATTTAACCAAGGGCAAGATGAGGATGAAAGGCACAGTACGGACTAGTTGCTGCTCAATTATTGCTTGAGTTCTGTTGAATTCATTGAGTGCCATCTCATTTACATGAGAAAATCTCCTCTCTTGCTTCCCTTAGTCTCAGTCAGACCTTAACTGAGAATTTATGGCTTAGTTCTTAGCCTAAGCCAAAGCTACACACATTAATTTTCAGTATAAGAGATGGATTGAATTCAGTCTGAACACTGGTGAGCTGTGTCCATTCATGGTAAAACTGTACAAAGAGCAAAATTCTTAGTTAGAATGAGATAAAGAACTGCCAACAGATTGACCCAAGTTTTGGCATGCTTGGGTCCCTCACACTTAGAAAACCAATTTACCTTTTCCCTAGATTGTCTACAGCCAGATAGCAATTTAGAGAACAGGCTTGCCAACTGTTGAATAGTCTTCTCATTTATGGAGTTTCCCAATTAATTCATCATTGTTAACAATAGATTTTTTTTTAAAGTCAGATATGTTTTCTCCCCTGAAATCATCCTCCACATTGCTTCTTAAAGTGTTGGAAAACATTGCAAAATATTTAGAAATATATTACGTTGTAGATATTTTTCTCTGCACTTCTTTAACATTCACCAGTAGAATATGCCCTCCTTGAGGGCAGACAGGTTGGTTTTAATTTTGTATTACCAGCATCCAGAACAGTACCTGAAATATGGTTGTTGTGGTTTGCACTTTGTTCTTCAAGAGGATCATAACATCAGGAAGATGATGCCATTACTTACAAGTGAATTGGATTTTAGTGAGGGAGGGCTGTGCAAAGTCACTAGCCTCACTTTCTCCTCCAGAGTCACAGTGCTTCAAAAAGACTCTTTTTGTTGAATTAATTTGAACTGAATTTAAAACTACTGTAGTTCACTAGAACAAGATTTACATTCTATGTTGTTACCTTTATGCATTTTAGATAAATCTGCATTGAACAATTTTTTCTTATCTCTAAAGAGAATGTTTACCAGTTTTTCAGTGGCTGCTAGAAGGAATAGTGAATACAAATGAGAATAATACTTTTACAGATAAAAAGTGATAAACATATTAATACAATGAAAAGCATTATGTTACATTGGGGAATCTCTTAGTATATGTATTGGATTACTTGGCAATCATGATTCCCTTTCAACTCTCAAATTCTGTGAATATATAATAAAACAATTATTCCAGAAGGGCTAAAGTGAAATCCTTTTCAGATAAGTTCTAGTTTTGTTTGTTTTTTCTCTCCCTCCCTCTCAGTAGGCATGAGTTGTTGCTCTTTTTTTTAAATACTGCATCTTGTCTATTGTTAGTAGAATATTCATTATTTTCTTCGGTTATTATGAGTTTATCCAAATCATGTAGTTACTCAAAAAATAGTTATTGAATGAATCAATCATTACACTATTGCATTAGTTTTTCTTTTTTACCATGTTCTACTCCCCTGTCCTACTCCCCACGTTCTACTCCCCCATTCTCTGCTCACTAACAGTACTTCTCAAATCTTATGATCCTTGCCTGATATCTTCAAAATGTGATGACTGACTAGGAATGGAAGTAATTAGTTCAGAGTTTGAATCTATAGGCTCATCTTCATTAAAATCATCTTCTGTCCCCGAAGATTATCAGTCCATTAGTTCTTAGAGAAAAATAAAAGAACCAAAATTCACTTTCAAGAATACTTTCTGTACCATATGTTCTATGTGCAAAGGAATAAATTTTAGAATTTACCATATATAGGAAAATAAGAAAGAAAAGACATTTTAATAAAGAAAACCTTACTTGGTACAAACTAATATTTTGTAGTATCGTAAACTTGCTACTTTTCTAAACCACAGTTTTCCCCTTTTGCTAACCTTCTGGAATATTTCAATAGGATAATGCAGCTATTTTTAAAAATGTCTTTATAACTTTGATAAGGTTATTATTTTGTGTTTTTCAGTTGTGTCTGACATTTTGTGACCCATTTTGGGTTTTTCTTGGCAAAGTTACTGGAATAGTTTGTCATTTCATTTTCCAACTTATTTTACAGATGAGAAACTGAGACAAAAAGGGTTAAGAGACTTGGCCAGGGTAACCAGCCAGATTGGAATTTATGAAGATATCTTCCTTGTTTCAGGCCTGGCACTCTGTCCACTTTGCTACCTAGTTGTCCCAAGCTACTTCTACCACATGGAAATATATGCAGGGATGTGCCAATAAACAAATTTCCAAAAACACACAGCACAATTTTAAATTTAATTAATAAAATAATAATTTAAGCCCTGATTCATAGCATTTTTTGATATCCTAGATGTAAATACACCGAAAATTTTTAAATCAGCTCTCAAGAGAGTAATTTGAGCTGTCCCTAGCAGAGTCCTGAATCCATTACCAGTTTTAGAACCCTTGATATACTTAAACAAATGAAGTGGTCTAAACCACTTCTAATATAGTGGTGATTTTTCCTTCTTTCCTACATAATCAAGATTTAAGGCACAAAAGAAACTTTACATGCCAATGTCCCAGACTCAGAGATTCAGATGTTGAAAATTAATATGTTGCTTCCTTCCTTACTATTTACTCATATGCATATCTAATAGCACCTACTACCTTCAAAGTTACTGTCAAGATCAAAGATAATAATTATAAAGCAATTAATTCAGTGCATGGCACTGAAAGTATTATAAGTACTATATAAATGTTATTATTATTATCTGCATGTATGTATATAAGTGATGAAATGGAAAGTATAGAACACTGAGCTTCCCCAGTGCATGTATTAGCATCTTTCTGCCAGATATGATGAAAGAAAAATGTAGCACAATAGTGCTCCATCAAAATCATATATAACAAATTGTTTACTCATTCCCAAATTAATGGATATCCCTTAATATCCAATTCTTTGCCACCACTAAAAGAGTTGCTGTAAATATTTTCATACATATAGATCCTTTACCACTTTTTTTAAAAAAAATCTCTTTGGAACAACACCTACCAGTGGTATTGTTTGGTCAAAAGGTATGGGAGGAGCCAAGATGGTGGAGTAGAAACATACATATATGGTAGTTCCTAACCCATAGCCCAAAATATACCTGTAAAGAGGAGCTCCCAACAAATTCTGGAGCAGCAGAAGCCGCACAACAATGGAGCAGAGGAGATCTCTGTTCCAGAGAGCCCTGAAAAACTGACACTAAAGGTCTGTCACACACTGGACCCAGAGCAGAGCCCAGCCTTTCCTTGGCCACGCAGCACTAAGGGGACCATACCTGAGCAGGCTTCACGGACAGAATCTCCAGTGGCCATGCAGGTCCACCCACTCACAGACGCCAGAGGTTAGTGAGAGAGACTGTTTGGCTCGCCAGGAGGGGAACAGGGTGTCCCCATAACTCAGGCCCCCTCGGGAGGAAGCAGTAGACAGGGGCTCGCAAAGCAAGCAGGGGTTCGGATCCATTGTTGAAGGTCTCCCGGTAAACCCCCTGAGGGAACTGAGCCCTGTGAGGTGGCCCTGCCTCCACCAGAGCAGCTGAACTTAATCCCACATTGAATAGCAGCCCTGCCCCCGCTGAAAGCCCTGAGGCTGGGAAGCAGCATTTGAATCTGAGACCCCAGGAACTAACTGGGTTGATCTGGAGGCAAGATGGGTGTGGAAAGGAATCTCAGAAGTCAAGTAACTGGCTAGGAAAATGCTCAGAAAAGGGAAAAAAAATAAGACCATAGAAGGTTGCTTTGTTGGTGAACAGATATATCCTCCTTTCCTTTCTGATGAAGAAGAACAATGCTTAACATCAAGGAAAGACATAGAAGGCAAGGCTGCTGTATCCCAAACATCCAAAATAAATACTCAATGGGCTCAGGTCATGGAAGAGCTCAAAAAGGATTTTGAAAATCGAGTTAGAGAGGTGGAGAAAAAACTGGGAAGAGAAATGGGAGAGAAGCAAGAAAAGCATGAAAAGCAGGTCAACATCTTCCTAAAGGAGACCCAAAAATATGCTTAAGAAAATAACACCTTGAAAAACAGGCTAACTCAATTGGCAAAAGAGGTTCAAAAAGCCAATGAGGAGAAGAATGCTTTAAAAAGCAGAATAAGCCAAATGGAAAAGGAGGTTCAAAAGCTCACTTAAAAAAATAATTCTTTCAAAATTAGAATGGAATGGATGGAGGCTAATGACTTGATGAGAAGCCAAGAAATCACCAAACAAAGCCAAAAGAATGAAAAAATGGAAGAGAATGTGAAATGTCTCATGGGAAAAACAACAGACCTGGAAAAGAGATCCAGGAGAGACAACTTAAAAATTATGGGACTACCTGAAACCCATGATCAAAAAAAGAGCCTAAACATCATCTTCAAAGAAATTATCAAGGAAAACTGCCCTGACATTCTAGAACCAGAGGGCAAAATAAGTATTTAAGGAATCCATCAATCACTGCCTGAAAGAGATCCAAAAATAGAAACTCCTAGGAACACTGTGACCAAATTCCAGAGTTCCCAGGTGAAGGAGAAAATCTTGCAAGCAGCTAGAAAGAAACAATTCCAGTATTGTGGAAATATGATCAGGATAACACAAGATCTAGCAAATTCTACAATAAGGGATCGAAGGGCATGGAATATGATGTTCCAGAAGTCAAAAGAACTAGGACTAAAACCAAGAATCACCTACCAAGCAAAATTGAGTATAACACTTCAGGGGAAAAATAGTCATTCAATGAAATAGAGGACTTTCAAGCATTCTTGATGAGAAGACCAAAGCTGAAAAAGAAATTTGACTTTCAAACACAAGAATGAAGAGAAGCATGAAAAGGTAAACAGCAAAGAGAAGTCATAAGGGACTTACTAAAATTGAACTGTTTGCATTCCTACATGGAAAGACAATATTTGTAACTCTTGAAAATTTTCAGTATCTGGGTAATTATTGGGATTACACACACACACACACACACACACACACACACACAGACACACACACATACATACACGTGCCTGTACATACAGAGACAGAGAATGCAGAGTGAATTGAGTAGGATGGGATCATATCTGAAAAGAAATTAAGATAAACGGTGAGAGAGAAATGTAGTGGGAAGAGAGAGGGAGAGGAATGGAATGGGGCCAATTATCTGTCACAAAAGAGGCAGGCAGGAGACTTTTAGTGGAGGGAAAAAAAGAGGAGAGTTGAGAGAAAAAACTTGAAGTTTACTCTCATCACATTAGACTAAAGGAAGAAATAAAATGCACACTCATTTTGGTATGAAAAACTTGTCTTACAATACAGGAAAGTGGGGGAAAAGGGGATAAGCAGGGTGGGGAGGATGATGGAAGAGAGGGCAATGGGAGGAGGGAGCAATTTGAAATCAACACTGTTGGGGAGGGACAGGATTAAAAGGGAGAATAAAAGCAATGGGGGCAGGATAGAATGGAGGGAAATATAGTTAGTCTTACACAACAAAACTATTATGGAAGTCGTTTGCAAAACTACACAAATATGGCCTACACTGAATTGCCTGCTTTCCCAAAGGGAATGGGTAGGGAGGGAGGCATGGGGAGAAGTTGGAACTCAAAATTTTAAGAACAACTGTTGAGTATTGTTCTTGCTACCAGGAAATATGAAATACAGGTAATGGGGAATAGAAAGTCATCTGGCCCTACAGGACAAAAGAGAAGATGGGGACAAGAGAAGGGAGTGGTGATAGAAGAGAGGGCAGATTGGTGATAGGGGCAATTAGAATGCTCGGTGTATTGGGATGGAGGGAGGGGAGAAATGGGGAGAAATTTTGGAACCAAAAATTTGTGAAAATGATTGTAAAATAGTTAAATAAATTAATAAAAGAAAGAAAAAGCTACGCATGATTTTATAGCCCTTTAGGAATAGTTCCAAATTGTTCTCTGAAATGGTTGAATCAGTATACAACTTCAGTAGTAGAAGACTACAATTTGAATTTTCCCACATCTCCATCATTCATCATTTCCCTTTTCTGTCATATTAGCCAAGCTGACAGATGTGAGTTAGCTCAGAATTGTTTTAATTCTCATCTGTCTCATCAATGGTGATTCAGAGTATTTTTTTATATGACCATATATGGCTTTGATTACTTTGTCTGAAACCTCCCAGATTATATCCCTTTAACCATTTATTAATTGAGCAATGCCTCTTATTTGTATAAATTTGACTCCATTTTCTATATGTTTGAGAAATGAAGTCTTTATCAGAAAAAAAAATCACTGTATTTTTTTCACAGTAGTGGTTACCTACTGTGTAAATCCCTCTATCCTATTTTTACTGTTTATCCTACTCTATCCTTTTACCGTATCCATTCTCAAAAAAATGTATTTTGTTCCTAACTTTTTCTTTCCAAACTGCTTTCACTTCTATCATCTTTCTTTTATGCCCTTCCCTTACAATCTTCCTCTATAAACATATACGACATATAAGATGGATTTCTACAGCCAAATGAGTGTGCATATTATTCCCTCTTTCAGTCAGTTCCAATGAGAGTAAGGTTCATGAACTATTCTCCCTGCTTTCCCCATCACTGTAAAATCCCTTTCAGGCCTCTTTTATGTCAGATTCAACCTCTCCTTTTCCCCTTATCTCAATGAATTCTTTCTTATCCCTCAATTTTATTTTTCTTTTAGATAGTTATAACTTCACATTCAACTCATGCCTCTACTTTCTGTCTATGTATACTCTTTCTAACTCCCTTAATAATGAGATAGCTTTTAAAAGTTTTAAATATCATTTTCCCATGTAAGACTATAAACAGTTTAACCTTATGTATTTTTTCTTTTCTGTTTACCTTTATGTGCCTCTTCTAAATTTTGGATTTGAAATTCAAATTTTTGCTTCAGCTCTGGAATTGATTTATCTGTAGATTCTTTTAATTTCTATTTCACACTCTGGTTCTAGAAAACGAGAGTAGTTTTCCTTGATAACTTATTGAAAGATGACATCTAGGTTCTTTTTTGATCATGACTCTCAGGTAGTCCAGTAATTCTTAAATTATTTCTCCTGGATCTATTTTCCTGGTCAGTTGTTTTTCCAATGAACTATTTCATGTTTTTCTGCTTTTTTATTCTTTTCATTCTGTTTCATTTTGTTTGTTTCTTGATTTCTCATAAAGTCATTAACTTCCTCTTAACCAATTCTAATTTATTTTAAAGACTTGTTTTCTTCAGTTAGCTTTTGTTTCTGCTTTTCCACCCAGCCAATTCCGCTTTTTAAGAGTTCTGTACAGTTAACTTTTGTGTATCTTTTTGCATTGGGCCAATTCTCCTTTCCAATGCATTCTTCTCTATATTGGATTGTTGTACTTCTTTTTTACAATTTGACATATCCTGTTTTTTTAAGGTGTTATTTTCTTCATCACTTTTGTGCCTCCATTATGAAGTTATTGGCTTGTTTTTCATGATTTTCTTGCATTGCTCTCATTTGTCTTCCAATTTTTTCCTCTGCCTCTCTTACTTGATTTTTAAAGTCCTTTCATGAGATATTCCCTGGCCTAGGACCACTATTTTTCTTAGAGCCTTTGGGTCATGAATTTTGACATTGTTGCTTTCTGAGTGTGTGTTTTGATCTTCATTGTCACCATAGTAGCTTTTTACAGTCAGAATTTTTTTTTGTTCTTTGCTCATTTCCCAGTCTCATTCTTGACTTTTAACTCTATGCTAAAGTGTGGCTCTGCTTTCCAAGTGGAGACAGCACTAACACTAACCCCAAGGTTTGACTTTCGTTGCAGCTGTTTTTTAAAGTTGATTCTGGGGATGTGAGATGTACTCTCTTGTACTGCACACTGGTTTTTGAGTGACCACAAGCACTCTTTTGAACCCTGGAACTGTGACCAGGTCCCTGTTCCTCTGTGGCTGCAAACTGTACTCTGCTAGTGCTCCTCCTTTCACTGGATCTAAGACCTAAGACTTTGATCCAGATTCAAGTATAAGAAATCTAATACAGTCCTGCCCCTGGCACCAGCAAAGGGACCTCTGCAAATCTCCTTCTGATGTCTTGTCTGATCCCCTTACTTTCTGTGGACTGAAAGGTCTGGAATTTGCCACTGTTGCCACTGATTCTATCACCCTGAGGCCTGCTCTTGATTTGTTGGGTCCCAGCCTGTGCTGGTGCAACCTGAGCTGAACTGCATTCCTCTCTCACCCTAGTGTAATAGACCTTTCATGACAACCTTCTATGCTGTCTCAGACTGGAAAACTAATCTACCTCATCTTTTTTGTGGTTCCTTGTAAAAGCAAACAAAGTAGGATCTTTTGTTGTTTTTGTTTTAGACAATCAAGTGCCTCTGACTGAATCTTTAGCTAGAAACAGTATACTTATTTGTATTTTTAATGTGATTAAAGATCTTCCTAACCCATTAATGAGCCTGCCCATTAAAGAATGTTTAATTAGGGAAGATTTCTAGGAAGGCCCACACCTTTTGTCAATGAGGCACTGGTTCTCAAGGGTTATGATGCCCTCTCCCTCTAAAAATGGTATAAATGCTCTGAGTTTGAGGTTTTACTTTGAAACTTAGTTTTTGGAAGAAGCTTTGTCTGCCAGATGAGACTCTGGAAAGTCCCTAAGGAGCCCTCTGACTTTGAAAATCCAGATGTTGGTGCTTTTTTCTCTGACAATTATTATCAGACAGTTGGGCCTGTCTGTTGATTTATGATATATGTATTACTCATGTCAGACCACTTAGAAGCACTCTCTGTTGATTTCCTGAACAAAGTGAATGATAAATGTGCTTGATTAAGGGAGATTGTTAACCCCTCAAAATTTGCCTTTCCTTTTAGAAAAGTAAATCAAAGAACCTATGATAGCACACACACCCCCCCCCCCCCGTGTGTGTTGGGGTGCTTACTGATACAGTCCTGACACTATAGAATTTGCTTAGAGTAACTATTTAAATGTATTTGCAGGTGTTTGGGGGAGAGGTCAGGTGAGTCCCTGCCTTTACTTTACAATCTTGGCTCTACCTCCCCAGGACTGACATTTTAATGAGGAGAAGAGTACCCAGACTTGGAAATGGATGAGAAGTGCATGGTGGCTTGGTTCTAAGCAATGTGAGACAAAAGACAACCTGTAAAAATCCAGAGTCTCATGGTTTAGAGTCCCCATTCATGTGGAAAGGGGATGAGAAGGATGGCTACTTTACAAAAAGCATGGTTTGGGAATGTCTGGAAGTAGTTTCTGCTCTTAAGGTTTTTATGTTCTATTAAGGGGAGACAAAATATGTAGATATAAATGAATACAAGCTTCTGAAGGGAGAGCACAGGTTTGATATGAAAGGCAATTTTAAAATAACAGAAGTTTCAGAAGGATCAATGATAGGATAGGAAAAAATGGCATTGGAATATACAAAAATAGTATCACACGCTATAAAAGTACATTAGAATATACAAAAGTAGATCAGTAAATTGTGGTCAGGGTAGGGAACCTCCATTTAGATTGTCTAAAACTTAGAATCACAGGAGAACTCAGAGCTATAAGGATATATGCTAAGACCTTTCACAGTTACAATTATAATGTTGATTTGATTATCTATCCTTAAGTAAAAGGTGGAAAGATTGGGGGAATGGAGGGTTAGTAGCTTCACTGTCAAATGGTATGCCTACTGGTCAAACCTGGGCTTGGTGGAATATGGGAACACCACTGTTTACAGAGGCCTCAAGGTTGTTTGAGATACTTACCCTCCTAATGACCAATTATGTCACTTCTGTCCCAAAGTTGATAGCTGAGTAGATTATTTCTTATAGGGTAGAGATATTTTAAAGGACTTTGGTCTTGAGATATTAGCCATTGTGGGGTTGGAAGAGTAGCAAAACTGATGATGATTCCCATATCTTTTCTTGTGGTCAAGGCAAGGGTTTGTGTAGTACTGGGATGAATCTGGTTATGGAGTAGTGAGGAATGTTTGAGATGACCAACCTCTATTTACCAGCTAAATTTTCAATATATCATTTCCCCTAAAGAACAAAGGGAAGATACACAAACATATCATATGTATGTGTGTGTGTGAGGATAAAGACTGAGAGAGAAGAGAAAGAGAGAGAGACAGAGAGAGAGAGAGAGAGAGAGAGAGAGAGAAGAGGGAAGAGAGAGAAAGACAGAGAGACACTGCAGCATTTTATTAACAATGATTTTAATATAATGAATTTCATGAAAGATATCCACTAACTACATAGGATTGGACACTGATGTAGACTAGTCACGTAGCAAGAACAAGATATGGTAGATTACAGAAGCCTTGATGTCTAATGCTAAAACTCAAGAAAGTTAAAAAAAAACATCCCTCAATGTTAGGGGGAGATAGAACGTTCATAAGAAAACACAGAAAAGGATCAGAGAGGACAAGAAATAGATGAGTTTTGCCCTGCTACTTTTGGAAAGAAGTGATCATGTGGACTACAACACTAATCCACCACAATATGGTAGGAGGAACAGTTTGGAGAAGTAGAATAAATGAGAAGAGATCCAACATCAATCATCTTAGAATTAGCAATTGATGGGAAAGCATAACATAGGCAGAACTTTATTAAACTGAGGTCAATAAACTTTCTCTATTAGAAAAATAGTAACTGGTTTCAATAATAGACTTCCGCTGTAATCCTACGTATTTTATTTTATGCATTTCAAGACAATATTCTAAGAAAGAATTCAAAGGCTTCACTATACATTCAAAGAGTCCTATGAGAGTAAAAACATTGTTAAGTACTCCAGCCTTAGGCTTTATAAAGCAAAATTCAATAGCTCACATAAATGGTAGGCATAACTCAGTAGCCTAAGTCTCTGCAAGGATTGCTCAAGAGGAATGAGAAGCTCTAAAAATAAGCTTCTGGCTGCTTTGAACAAATTTGTCTTAATTTCTTGGGACTGGTGAAATATATCTTATTGCATTAAAAGAATCAGTAGATACAATAATTAGACTAATCTCTGAAGACATCTAGAAAATTAGAGTGCTATCAGAAGAGGAAAATAGGAAAATGTTGTCCCAATTTTCAAAAAGGAGTACGAATTGTAAAAATGATAGCATATTCTATATTTACAAACATAACTATGATTATATAATGGTCAGCTTCACAAAATTATTTCCTCATATGGACCAATTTAATAAAAATCTAATGAAAAAGAAAATATAGTATATGACTTGGTTAAGCAATAAGCATGTATGAAATGCCTACTATGTGCCAGGAACTGGGCTAGATGCTAGGAATGAACACAGAAGAGGATGTAGTCTCGCTCTCAAGAAGGTGGCCTTCTACTGGGGGTAAGGATAGGGGGTAGATATATTATGTTCATATATAAGAAAACATATTATACACACAAACATATACATATACATATATAATCAATAAGTATGTATAAAACACACATATATATACATATATATATACATATATATATATATATATATTTATATATGGTTGGTTGTTGTCCTTCGAAGAAGACCAAAATGACATCACCATCGTAAAGTGAAATTTCAATGTGTTCTACTGTGGCTGATTAGACCAATAGGAGCTCGGAATGTTCTACCACAGGTTGGGCACAGATAGTCCATGTGAATATTTGGGGTGGATATCCCAAATTTGCACATCCTGTGTTTATTTTGTGCTGTCTCAATTCTACTTTGCTCAAAGAGTACAGCACCATTTTTTATGTGGGCATGCCATGCTGAGCAGTCTTGTGCCAGTGTCTCCCACGTTGCACAGTCAAATCCAAAGTTCTTGAGAGAGACCTTGAGAATGTCTTTGTATCATTTCTTCTGGCCACCATGTGATTGCCTGCCTCATGCGAGTTCTCCATAATATAGTCTTTTTGGCAAGCATAAATTTTGCATTCAAACAATGTGACCAGCCCATCAGAATTGCACTCTCTGAAACATAGTTTGAATACTTGGCAGTTCAACTCGAGCAAGGACTTCAGTGTCTGGTACCTTATCCTGCCAGGTGATCCTCAAAATTTTCCTAAAACAATTCAAATGGAAGCAATTCAGTTTCCTGGCATGGTGCTGGTAGACTGTCCATGTTTCAAAAGCATATAACAATGAAGTCAGCACAACAGCTCTGTAGACCTTCAGTACATATATACAGACAGACAAACATTCATTCATATATAATAATGGAGTTGGGAACAGTAGCAACTGGGAGAATTAGAAAAGTTCTCTTGAAAGAATTACTACTTGACCTAAGCCTTGAAAGAGACTAGAGGCTATGAGAGGCAGAAAAGAGGGGGAAAGCATTTTGAGACTTGCATAGCAGCATGAGATAAAATGTCATAGAGCATAGAAGGCTTAAAGAAAACTGATCTGTAATCTCCCTGAAAAGATAATATACAGTTGGATTTCAGAGGGCTTTCAATGCCATAGAGAGAAGCTTCTATTATAATTGAAAGGAAATAGGGAGCTACTGGTGTTTCTTTAGCAGAGGAATGACAAGATCATTTGGAAATATTCATGTGTGAAAGCTTTTGGAGAATGGTTTGGAGAAGATGAGGCACTGATGGTGCTTGTTCAGTCATTCAGTTGTGTCCAACTTTTTGTGACCCTGTGGCTCATAGTGCATTGATACTATCTGTAGGGTTTTCTTAGCAAAGATACTAGAATGGTTTGCTATTTCCTTTTTCAGTGGATTAAGGCAAACAGAAATTAAATGACTTGCTCAGAGTCACACAGGTACTTAGTGACTTAGGCTGGATTTGAATAGAGGTCTTAAGGCACTGTGCTCTATACACTGAGTCACCTAATTGTGAAACTGACTAGATGTAAACTAATTAAGGGATTATTGTAAATAATTCAGAAAAGAGAGGGTGATAAAAAAATAAAGAGGTTGATATGTGACTAGAGAGAACAATAATAGCCAATATTTATATAGTATCTACTATGTGTCAGATACTATGCTAAACACTTTACAAATTTTATCTCATTTGCCTCTAACAATTACCTTGGAATATAAGTTTTAGATGAAGGAACCAAGGCAAATAGAAGATTTTTTTACTTGCCCTTGGTTACACAGAGTCTGAGGTTGAAACTGAATTAAGGTCTACCTGACTTCTAGTCTACTGTTCTGTTGACTGTACCATCTAGTTTCCCCATTGATGTAAGGAACATTAAGTTGGTAGAATCCACAAGACGACAATTGAGTTGATATGGGGAGTCAGTGAAAGTGAAAGGTTGAAGATAATTCTATGGTTTCGAGGGCAGCTAGGCAGCATAGTGAATAGAGTGCCAGGTTTGGAGTTAACAAGATTCATCTTCCTGAGTTCAAATTTGACTTCAGACACTTGCTAACTACGTGACCCTGAATATGTCACTCAAACCTGTTTCCTTAATTTTCTCAATTGTAAAATGAGTTGAAGAAGGAAATGACAAGCCACTCCAGTATCATCTCAAGAAAACCCCACGAACAAAGTCTATGGGGTGACACAGAGTTGCATACACCTGAATGAACAACTAAGGTTGTGAACTCACTTAGATACAGCATGGTAGATTGTATAAAGTGTTAGACTAGGTCCCAGGAAGACTTGGGTTCAAATCTTATCTCTGATACTTACTAACTTTTTGACCCTGACAAATCATTTACCCTCTTTGAGGCTCAGATTTCAAATCTGTAAAAAAGAGTTGGTTATGTCTGAGGGACTGTAAGGTTCTTTCACTTCTCAATCTATGATTTTATACTTGTGCAACATCCAAATGCATGCCTAGAAGGCTGAGAGTTAGAGCTAATGTTCAGGAGAGAGTATTGACTGTAGAGTTCAGAGACAATTGAAGAGTAGTACTGAAGCCCAGGAATCCAAAGAGGCCACTTAAGCTTTATAAGTCAAAACAAGCCAAAAGTAGCATACAAATTACCAAATTAGATTCTGTTTCAAGACACCGAGCAAGCCACAAGAAATCTTAGCCAAGACTATTTTGATTTCTATCTCCTTTCCTCTCTCCTTTATTCTGAAAAGTCAGGAGTCTGGGGAGGAGCCAAGACAGTGGAGTAGAAAGACTCAGGTATGCTAGCTCTGGAACCCGAAGCCCATAAATTTCCTGTAAAAGAACTCCCCACAAATTCTGGAGCAGTGGAACCTGCGCAGCAATGGAGAGGAGGAGATTTCCATTCCAGAGAGTCCTAAAAAACCAACCCCAAAGGTCCGTCGCACACGGCCATGGAGCAGAGCCCTTGCACTGCCCTGGCCTCGCAGCCCCAAGAGGAGCAGATCCGAGCAGGCTTCAAGAACAGAATCTCCGGTGGCCATGAAGGTCCCTCCACCCACAGATACTACAGGTCAGTGAGAAAGATGTCTGGGCTGGTCGAGAGGGGAGTGGGGTGTCTCCATAACTCAGGCCCCCTCGGGAGGCAGCGGCAGAGGCAGCAGCAGAGGCAGCAGCGGCCCGGAACTCCCGGGGCAGACAGGAGGTCCACTCCATTACTGAAGGTCTCTGCATAAAGCCCCTGAGGGAACTGAGGCTGGGAGGTGGCCCTGCCCCCACCTGAGCACCAGAACTTAAGCTCACATTGAATAGCAGCCATGCCCGCCGCTGAAAGCCCTGAGGCTGGGGAGCAGCATTTGAATCTCAGACCCCAAGCACTAGCTGGGCATATATAGGCAGGGGTGGAGAGGAATCTCAGAAGTCAAGGAACTGGCTGGGAAAATGCCCAGAAAAGGGAATAAAAATAAGACAACAGAAGGCTACTTTCTTGAGGAACAGATGTTTCTACCTTTCCTTTCTGATGAAGAAGTACAGTGCTTACCCTCAGGGAAAGACATAGAAGCCAAGACCTCTGTATCCCAAACATCCGAAATAGATATCCAATGGGCTCAGGCCATGGAAGAGCTCAAAAAGAATTCTGCAAATCAAGTTAGACAGGTGGAGGAAAAACTGGGAAGGGAAATGAGAGAGATGCAAGAAAAGCATAAAAAATGGGTCAATACCTTGGTAAAGGAGACCCAAAAAAATGCTGAAGAAAATAACACCTTGAAAAATAGGCTAACTCAATTGGCAAAAGAGGTTCAAAAAGCCAATGAGGAGAAGAATGCTTTCAAAAGCAGAATCCAATGGGAGGAGGGAGCAATTTGAAGTCAACACTCTTGGGGAGGGACAGTATCAAAAGACAGAATAGAATCAACGGGGGGCAGGATAGGATGGAGGGAAATACAGTTAGTCTTACACATCATGACTGTTATCGAAGTCATTTGCAAAACTCCACAGATATGGCCTATATTGAATTGCCTGCCTTCCCAAAGGGAATGGGTGGGGAGGGAGGCATGGGGAGAATTTGGAATTCAAAGTTTTAGGAATAACTATTGAGTACTGTTGTTGCTACTAGGAAATAAGAAATACAGTTAATGGGGAATAGAAAGTCATCTGGCCCTACAGGACAAAAGAGAAGATGGGGACAAGAGAAGGGAGGGATGATAGAAGAGAGGACAGATTGGTGATAGGGAAAATTAGAATGTTTGGTGTATTGGGGTGGGGGAGGGGATAAATGGGGAGAAAATTTGGAACCCCAAATTTTGTGAAAATGAATTTAAAAAGTTAAATAAATAAATTTATATTAAAAAAAAGTCAGGAGTCTTTTTGGAGCCAAAAAGACCTCCTAATCCTGAACCCTTATAGGTATCTCAGCAATAGACAGTTTGAAGGAACTCAATGACCACTTGGAGAACGGAATATTCTGTCAGAGAATCCAGCGGATGGCAGGGTTCTTGGATGAATCTCTAAAGCAAGCGAGTTAGATTACTTTTCTTGTAAAGGACAGGTAATCATATCCATATGCTCCCAGAATCTAAGAGTCACAGACACAAAAACCACATCACTCAGAACAATTTTCATTAGCTATTATTTAGTCCTAAGGAATCCCATTAGAATGCATGTCCCTCAAGAGCAGAGATGGTTTCACTATTAGCTTTACACTTAATTTAGTGCTTTTTAAATGAAAAGCACAACACTATTGATCTTTCATTCCAGTTTTGTCTGACTCTTGGTGACCCCATTTGTGTTATTTTTGGCAAATACGTTGTAGTGTTTTGCCATTATGTTCTCCAGCTCATTTTACAGATGAGGAAATTGAGGCAAACAGAGTTAAGTGACTTGCCCAGGGTCACCCAATTGGTAATTGTCTGACCCAGATTTGAACACATGAAGTCTTCCTGACTTCAGGTTGGGCACTCTATCTATTATGCCACCTAGCTGTCAGGCATACAGTAATTATTTAATAAACGTTTAATTCAATGACTCATTCTTGCTGGTTGTACATCCTAATTCAATTAACTTTCTCTTCTCTCCATTTCCTTTGAGTTCAAATGGTAATTATTTTTGTCATTCTTTTATGAGAATAGTATAAACTTCTGACATCAAACATAGTCTTAAGATAATAAATTTCGTTTCCTTAACATCAGTCTTTGATGAGTAGACTAAATTAGACTAGATTGGAATAGGATAGAACTACTTAGAAGAGAAGTACTCTTGGCAGGATTGCAGGATCGTAGATTTATAGCTGAAGGAACATTAGAGGTCATATAATCTACTCTCCTCAACCCCAGCCCTGCTATTGTACAGGAAAGGCACTGAAGGCCAGAGAAGAGAATTTTTCCAGTGGAATAAATGCCCTCCTCTGATATTTATTTTCAATAAAATTCAGTAAAAATCTCAGGGCTATGACTTAAAGAAGCACCAGCCTGTGGATTCAGGCAGTCAGAGAAGGAGTGTATGATGTTTTATATAAAGCATCTATGTCTCAGAACCATTGAGGACTCTAAAACTTCTATCTAAATATTCTAGATAACTGAGGAAATGTAAAGGCTGCGTGGTTTACTGCAGTGGGTGTCAAAGTCCAATATCAAGAAAGGATGCATCCTGCCTTGGCTGTGGTAACCAATCATGAATGGAGCTTTTCTGAAACACAACCACACCTATCATTACCCACCCCCACCCCCACCCCTAATGCTCTCTCACTCAACTCCATCCTTCTCCTGGGCAAGCTTCCAATGCACTCTTGAGCCAAGCAGTCACCCCAAAGAGTAGTTAAAATAGAAACATATTGTGGCTCCCAAAGGAACAACAGTGCATTTGTCATGGGGAAAGCTTTTCACTGGAGCTCACACTACCAATCTCCCCTCCCCAACCCTTCCACTCCCACTCCTGACCATAGAGTATCTTGTGGCTTTGGCAGGCATCAATCCCTAGCACTGCACTCCAAGGCAGTGACAGTTACTGGAAGCAGCCATCCTCCTTTTAATTTTGAGTGGGATACAATGAATCTCTGGGATTCAGGAGGCATGGGTGGGTTGCAACCTACACTCTCAACCTCCTTTCATTTTCTTTCCTCTAAAACCTACTCTTACACCAATTTCCCTACTGTTGCAGATGGAACCACCATTCTTCTCATCCCTCAGGTTCACATTTTCAGTATCATTTTCATCTCCTTTCTCTCCTTCAGTTCACCTATTCGGTCATTTTACAAATAATATAATTTCTACCTCCAAAACATCTATACTTTCCTTTCTACTCGTACACCATCCAAATTCAAGGTAGCATCACCTCTCATCTGAACTATTGCAACAGTATCCTCATTGGTGTCCCTTATCTTAGATATTTCATCAAACCAATCCATTCTCTATACAGCTGTCAAATATTTTTTTCCCAAAATCCAAGGTCTGACCATTCAATAAACTCGATTCAGTAAACTCCAATGACCACTCATTGATTCTCATCCTTTTTAAAATATCCATTTTTGGCAGAAAGATTCACATATGCTAGCTCCAAACCCACAACCCATAATTACCTGTAAAGAGGAACTCTCAACAAATTCTGGAGCAGGGGAAGCTGCACAACAATGGAGTGGAAGAGATTTCTGTTCCAGAGAGCTCTGAAAAACTGACACCAAAAGTCTGTTGCTAACTGGACCCAGAGTGGAGCCCAGCCCTGCCTTGGCCACGTGGCACCAAGAGGAGCAGATCTGAGCAGGCTTCAGGGATGGAATCACCAGTGGCCACGAGGGTTTCTCTGCCCACCAGCACTACAGGTCAGTGAGAGACACTATCTGGATGGCTGAGAAGGGAGAGGGGTGTCCCCACAACTCAGGCCTCCAAAGGAGGAAGCAGCGGGGGCAAGAGTGGCCAGGGGCTCAAGGAGCAAGGAGCAAGGAGGAGCTCCGGTGAATTGTTGAAGGTCTCTGCTGAACCCCCTGAGGGAACAGAGGTCTGGGCAGTGGCCCTGCCCCCACCTGAGAACCTGAACTTAATCCCACTGAATAGCAGCCCTAACCCCCGTTGAAAGCCCTGAGGCTGGGAAGCAGCATATGAATCTCAGACCCCAAGCACTGGTGAGGCGAGGGTGGAGAGCAATCTCAGAAGTCAAGGAACTGGCTGGAAAAATGCCCAGAAAAGGGAAAAAAAAATAAGAGCATAGAAGGTTACTTGCTTGGTGAACAAATATTTCCTCCTTCCTTTCTGATGAGGAAGAACAATGCTTACCATCAGGGAAAGACATAAAAGTCAAGGCCTCTGTATCCCAAACATCTGAAATAGATATCCAATGGGCTCAGGCCATGGAAGAGCTCAAAAAGGATTTTGAAAATCAAGTGAGACAGGTGGAGGAAAAACTGGGAAGAAAAATGAGAGAGATGCAAGAAAAGCATGAAAAAATGGGTCAATACCCTGCTAAAGGAGACCCCAAAAAAATGCTGAAGAAAATAACACCTTGAAAAATAGGCTCATTCAATTGGCAAAAGAAGTTCAAAAAGCCAATGAGGAGAAGAATGCTTTCAAAAGCAGAATTAGCCAAATGGAAAAAGATGTTCACAAGCTCACTGAAGAAAATAGTTCTCTTAAAATTAGAATGGAACAGATGGAGTCTGATGACTTTCTGAGAAACTAAGAAATCACAAAACAAAACCAAAAGAATGAGAAAATGGAAGAGAATGTGAAATATCTCATTGGAAAAACAACTCACCTGGAAAATAGATCCAGGAGAGACAATTTAAAAATTATGAGACTACCTGAAAGCCATGATCAAAAAAAGAGCCTGACATCATCTTCCATGAAATTATCAAGGAAAACTGCCCTGATATTTTAGAACCAGAGGGCAAAATAAGTATTCAAGGAATCCTTCAATCACCACCTGAAAGAGATCCAAAAAGAGAAACTCCTAAGATCATTGTGGCCAAATTCCAGAATTCCCAGGTCAAGGAGAAAATATTGCAAGCAGCTAGAAAGAAACAATACAAGTATTGTGTAAATGCAATCAGGATAACACAAGATCTAGCAGCTTCTTCATTAAGGGATCGAAAGGCATGGAATAGGATATTCCAGAAGTCAAAGGAACTAGACTCAAACAAAGAATCACTTACCGAGCAAAACTAAGTATAATACTTCAGGGGAAAAAATGGTCTTTCAATGAAATAGAGGACTTTCAAGAACTCTTGATGAAAAAACCAGAGCTGGAAAGAAAATTTAACTTTCAAACTCAAGAAAGAGAAGCATGAAAAAGTAAACAGCAAAGAGAAGTCATAAGGGACTTACCAAAGTTGAACTATTTACATTCCTACATGGAAAGATAATATCTGTAACTCTTGGAACTTTTCAGTATCTGGGTAGTTGGTGGGATTGCACACACACATACACACATGCACACACATGTACACATGTGCGCACACACATGCACGCACACAAAGAGACAGAGAGCACAGAGTGAATTGAATAGGGTGGGATCATATCTTAAAAAAATTAAGGTAAATGTGTAAGAGAAATGTATTGGGAGGAGAGAGGGTGAAATGAAATGGGGCCAATTATCTCCCATAAAAGAGGCAAGCAGGAGACTTTTTTGTGGAGGGAAAAAGAGCAGAGCTGAGGAAAAAACATGAAGTTTACTCTCATCACATTAGACTAAAGGAAAGAATAAAATGCACCCTCCTTTGGTATGAAAACCTATCTCACAATACAGGAAAGTGGGGGAGAAGGAGATAAGCAGGGTGGGGGGAATGATGGAAGGAAGGACAAGGGGAGGAATGAACAATTTGAAGTCAACTCTCTTGGGGAGGGACAGGATCAAAAGACAGAATAGAAACAATGGGGGGGCAGGATAGGATGGAGGGAAATATAGTTAGTCTTACACAACTCGACTACTATCGAAGTCATTGGCGAAACTACACAGATATGGCCTGTATTGAATTGCCTGCCTTCCCAAAGGGAATAGGTGGGGAGGGAGGCATGGGGAGAAGTTGGAACTCAAAGTTTTAGGAACAACTGTTGAGTATTGTTCTTGCTACTAGGAAATAAGAAATACAGGTAATGGGGAATAGAAAGTTATCTGGCCCTACAGGACAAAAGGGAAGATGGGAACAAGGGAAGGGAGGGATGATAGAGGAGAGGGCAGATTGGTGATAGGGGAAATTAGAATGCTTGGCATACTGGGGTGGGGGGAGGGGACAAATGGGGAGAATATTTGGAACCCAAAATTTTGTGAAAATGACTGTAAAAAGTTAAATAAATAAATTTATATTAAAAAAAGAAATACTGTTAAAAACAAAAAACAAAAAAAATCCATTTTTTAAATTTTATTTTTTTCAATTACCAACAAAATTGAGAGAAAGGATGGGGAGCAAGCATTTATACAGTCCACTACATACTAGGTACTCAACAGCTATTACTCCATTTGATCCTCACAACAGTAGTGATGCATTTGTACAGTTATTATTTCCATTTTACAGTCAAGCCAGAGTTTAAATGACTTGTCCAGGGTGACATAGCTAGTAAGTATCTGAGGACAAATTCGAACTCAACTCTTTCTCATGTTATGTCTTCTGTTCTATGCACTATGCTACTTATTACATTATATTAAATATGTATATATAATGTTTTATACTATATAATATATGTATGCGTATATATAATACACATGCATATACATGCTTAGAAATATATACATATACTTGTAAATAAGTAAATATATAAGTTTTTGAAGGCTGCTAAATTTTTTTCTGCTCTTTAAGAGTGTGAGAGCAAATGAGTGAAGATCACTAATGCAATTGATGGAATGATGGTGTTGGAGTCAAGAACACCTACCTTTCGACATTCACCTCCTGTGCAGTGATGGGCAAGGCACTTAACCTCTATGAATCTTAATTAACTCATCTGAAATATGGAAATGATAAGTAATATCAGAAATACCTATATCACAGGTTGTTTTGTAGTACTGATGACATAAAATGTATAAATAATATTGCAAAATTCAAAGTGATAATTACCATCAAAGAGAATGGAATTACTTTCCTATCCTCCAAAAGTTCAGGTTGCATCCTCAGGCATTAGTCGTAGTGGAGGGGAGAGAAAGGGGGGAAAGGGAGGCTCTTTGTGCCCAATACTGTCTCATAGACTTTCCTTTGTTGCAGAGCATTTCACTCTCTAGTTTGTTCAAAAGGGCGAAACGTTATACTATTAAATGGAGATTTATATAGATATTTAAAATTTTAAATAATCATATTCAGTTTTCTCTATTCAGCTGAACTTATTTTCACTTTTAAGGAGGCTTTGTTCAGCTCTGTAGTGAGAAAGATGAGAAAGAATACTGCCATTGTCAGATAATTAGACAAATATTATTCCTTAGAAATTTAACTTTTAATTTACTGTAAAAATCCCTCCTCTGCTTGTGTCAAGTAATTTTATTGGAAAAATTCAGTCAGGCACATCCCAACAATGTCATTACCCAAGCATCTTATTCTCCATTCACTCTGATGGTATTAAGTTCAACACGGAAGGAGTATAATTACATTTCTGAGCTGAAATATAATGCATTGGTGACTTTGTTCTTAAAATTGGGCTGGGATTAATCATTTAATAAGCCATTATTGTTTTATAGTTTATGTAATAAGAGATGGGCCAGAATAACTCATGTGCAAATGAAAGTGAGGATCAAAACACTTCAGAAGAAATCCATTGTTTAGCTATAGAAGTTGTTCATAATGACTTTGGGGGAAGTGTGAATCCAAAAATGTCTTGAAAATTTTTAGTATTCAGTGAAAATATATTATCTATGAATTTTGAAGACACGAATATTTGATATAGATGGATTTCTACCAATTAATGGTGTGAAATAAAAGGGTTAGAATCTAGTCTTGATCCAGACAACAACTTATTATAAAGTTTTGCCGAAATAATATGTACAAATGGCGTCAAGAGAACGTTGCAAATGTCAACAAGGTAATAGACATGTAAGTCCATTGAATACTTTAGAAGAAAAGTGCTATAGAATTTAAAGGCTTCTGTATTCCTTGTATATCCTTTTCCCTCATTCACAAAGTTGATGAAATTGTGCCTACCCTATTACAAAGACAAGGAATTGATTGATATCAAGGAGACTGTAGTGCTCTATTCTTATAGTGTTCTTTTGCATAAAAGACTGGTAGACTATTTACTACACAAAACTTGCTATGAATGTTATTATTATTATTTGGCCTCCACCCAAACATGCTAAGCTGTATAGAAACACCAGGCAAAACTCATCTTCATTCCAGGCACTAAATGAAACACTTACTTGTTAAACATTAATAAAAAAAAATATAGGAAGCATCTACTTTTTGTCAGGAACTATGCAAATTCTCTGTGGGTGACTGCATGCATTATTATTTTTTTGTTTTACATTTTTTCCCCTACTATCCCAAATACAGAAATTTTCGAATAGTGTTCTTATGAGAAGTTTATATGTTTTAGGATGGTGAGAGGAAGTGAGAGCAGAGCAAAACTGAGAGTCATAAAATTGATTTATATTTATTAATACTCTGATGGGTTAATGATCTCATCAGCATGAACATATCCATATTCACCTCTAACAGTGCAGATTAAAATTCATACATGTGAACCTATCTTCATAAACACACCGAAAGGGATCCATCTCACAAACTAAGGTCCTTCTTTTCATCCTCTTTACATTGCAAAGAAGTCCATGAAACATGTTAACCTTCCTTTCATTATTACTTTTTAATAAAATATCCCTACATAGCTTAGTCCTTGGCAAAACAAGTGCATAAAAAATGATTGTTGACTGACTATTCCATGTTTTTTTCCTGTCATATATTTGATATCTTTTTTATCCCCTTTTCTGGGTTATTCCTCATTTACAGTGTTTATTTCAACATCCTTCCCCAAATTCACAAGGCAGGAAAAAGAACACAGAGACGACTATTTTCCTACCTGTTGGGCTCACAATTCTGTTTTTTGTTTTATGTTACAACTCTCTAGCCTACTGGATATAATGGAATCTCCCTGAGGAAAACAACAGCTGCATTTTTGCTTCTGTATCCCAAGTACTGAGCTTATAACTTGGCACATAGCAGGGAGGTGATAAATGCCTGTTCATTAATTGACTAAATGAAAAACATGTATCAAATGATTGCATCATTGTCTAATCAAGGACATGGAACTGTTCCAAACTACATTTAATAATTTTTACAGTTTTATTTTATTAAGGGTATTTGTTCTGTGATGTTTGAGTTCATTAAAAGAGCCACACTTGAGAACCTGGAGGGCCACATGTGACTTTAAGGACACAGGTTCCCCACCCATAGTAAGTGCTGGCAATACTAATAGAAAAGGAAGACTTTCCCTGCTTTCAAGGGATACACACCCTAATTGGAAGCAACAAGACCTGTGATAGAATTCAGCTGCAGAGACAATATAAAGACTACAAAGTCTAAAGGGTCACTCATCAGGGTTGACAGTAAAATTTATGGATCATTAGGATTCATTAATTCATTCCAATATTGCTTTACCTATATATAATACAAAGCTTTTGAAAGTAGCAGATATAGGCTATCATGACCCTCATTTCTATTTATTATTCTCATCACCAAGTAATAAATATGAGACACTCAATGTATAGATGGAGGAAAGGAGACTTCTATGCTACTTATCTCCAACAGTACTACTAACTTGTGGTGAACTAGCTAAATAATTATGCAGAAAAGTATTCGTTATCCAAAAGGTGAAGGACAAAAGCCACAAGTGTTGAAATGTCCTTGTGAAGCTTTGGTTGACTCAGGGCCAGTCAAGGCTCATGTTAATTTGTGCAGGTGACACGTGCAAACCAGAGTCCTGCTCCAAATAAATAGTGAATGTTCAGAAAGATTTGCTATATACCTACTGCAGGATAGATATTGAAAATCCAAATTGTCCCACCTGTAAGCAGTGAGGGAGCTATGCTTTCCAAATACAGTGAGTGATGAAGGAAAACTTCATGGATCTGTTTCAAAAAGTCAAAAAGAAAGTTGTGCAAAAATTGACCCTTTTTTGTCAGTTGAGTAGAAACATATAAAGGTAATTCCTCTTCCTTTTTCTTCTATGTGAGAAGAAATTGAAGCTTCGAATAAGGTGATTTTCTTCTTTATTGGTCACTCAATTATCCATTGAAAAAATCACCATCATTCTTCATATAGGTTTAGTAGAGTAAGTAGCACTGGACAAAATAAAGTTATATTCCTCAGGTCTCCGAATGAACTTTTTCTTACTAATATTTTACTACCTTATGGGCTCATGAGTCTCCATTCTGAACACGTTTCTTAATGTCAGTTATTCAAACAATCGACAATTATTTCTTAAGTGCTAGGCACTGGGCTTGATGCTAAGGACACAATTACAAAGAAGGTGACAGTCTGTATTTGGAATGAACTTATATTTGAATAGGGAAGACAAGAAAGTGTACATACATATGTGTGTGTGTATATATGTATATATATATATATACATATATACACATACACACAAGACAGCACAAATATAAAATTAATAAAAAACATACAAATGAGTTAAATACATAGCAATTTTTCCCTCAAGCATTTATTTAATTATTATTTCTTTTTATAAATTTTTTATCAATTAAATTGATAAATAAATTATTTATCAAACTTTTTACATTCATTTTCACAAAATTTTGGGTTCCAAATTTTCTACCCTTTTGCCCCCTCCCCTCACCCCAATAGACAGAGCATTCTAATTTACCCTACCGCCAATCTGCCCTCTCTTCTATCATCCCTCCCTTCTCTTGACCCCATCATCTCTTTTGCCCTGTAGGGCCAGATAACTTTCTATTCCCCATTACCTGTATTTCTTAGTAGCAAGAACAATACTCAACAGTTATTCCTAAAACTTTGAGTTCCAAATTCTCCCCATCCCTCCCTCCCTACCCATTCCCTTTGGGAAGGCAGACAATTCAATATAGGCCATATCCATGTAGTTTTGCAAGTGACTTCGATAATAGTAGTGTTGTGTAAGACTAACTATATTTCCCTCCATCCTATCCTGCCCCCCCCCATTGTTTCTATTCTCTCTTTTGATCCTGTCCATCCCCAAGAATGTTGACTTCAAATTGCTCCCTTCTCCCCTTGCCCTCCCTTCCATCATCCTCCCCACTGATTATCTCCTTCTCCCCCACTTTCCTGTATTGTAAGATAGGTTTTCATCCCAAAATGAGTGTGCATTTTATTCATTCATTTAGTCGAATGTGATGAGAGTAGACTTCATGTTTTTCTCTCAGGTCTCCTCTTTTTCCCTCCACTAAAAAGTCTCCTTCTTGCCTCTTCAATGAGATATAATTTACCCCATTCCATTTCACCCTCTCTCCTCCCAATATATTTCTCTCTCACCATTTACCTTAATTTTTGAAGATATGATCCCATCCTATTGAATTCACTCTGTGCTCTCTGTCTCTGTGTGTGTGTGCATGCACATGTGTGTGTGTGTGTGTGTGTGTGCACGCGCAATCCCACCAACTACCTAGATACTGGAAAGTTTCAAGAGTTAGAAATATTGTCTTTCAATGTAAGAATGTAAACAGTTCACCTTTGGTAAGTCCCTTATGACTTCTCTTTGCTGTTTACTTTTTCATGCTTCTCATTCTTGTGTTTGAAAGTCAAATTTTCTTTCCAGCTCTGGTCTTTTCATCAAGAATACTTGAAAGTCCTCTATTTCATTGAAAAGACCATATTTTCCCCTGAAGTATTATACTCAGCTTTGCTGGGTAGGTGATTCTTGGTTTGAGTCCTAGTTCCTTTGACTTCTGGAATATCCTATTCCACACCCTTCTATCCCTTAATGTAGAAGCTGCTAGATCTTGTGTTACCCTGATTGTATTTCCACAATACTGTAATTTTTTCTTTCTAGCTGCTTGCAATATTTTCTCCTTCATCTAGAAATTCTGGAATTTGGTCACAATGTTCCTAGGAGTTTCTTTTTTTGGATTTCTTTCAGGCAGTGATGGATGGATTCCTTCAATATTTATTTTGCCCTCTGGTTCTAGAATATCAGAGCAATTTTCCTTGATAATTTCATGGAAAATGATGTCTAGGCTCTTTTTTTTGATCATGGCTTTCAAGTAGTCCCAGCATTTTTAAATTGTCTCTCCTGGATCTCTTTTCCAGGTCAGTTGTTTTTCCAATGAGATATTTCACATTCTTTTCCCTTTTTTCATTCTTTTGGTTTTGTTTGGTGATTTCTTGGTTTCTCATCAAGTCATTAGTCTCCATCTGTTCCATTCTAATTTTGAGAGAACTGTTTTCTTCAGTGAGCTTTTGCCCTCTTTTCCCATTTGGCTAATTCTGCTTTTCAAAGAATTCTTCTCCTCATTGGCTTTTTGAGCCTCTTTTGCCAGTTGAGTGAGCCTATTTTTCAAGGTGTTATTTTCTTCAGCATTTTTTTGGGTCTCCTTTAGCAAGTTATTGACCCGTTTTTCGTACTTTTCTTGCATCTCTCTCATTTCTCTTCCCAGTTTTTCCTCCACCTGTCTCACTTGATTTTCAAAAGTCTTTTTGAGCTCTTCCATGGCCTGAGTCCATTGGCTATCTATTTTGGATGTTTGGGATATAGAGGCCTTGGCTTCTATGTCTTTCCCTGATGGTAAGCATTGTTCTTCCTCATCAGAAAGGAAAGGAGGAAATATCTGTTCAGCAAGAAAGCAACCTACTATGGTCTTATTTTTTTCCCTTTTCTGGGAAAATGCTCAGTCCCTTGACTTCTGAGATTCCTCTCCACCCCTGCCTCACTAGTGCTTGGGGTCTGAGATTCAAATGCTGCTTCCCAGCTTCAGGCCTTTCAGCGGGGTGTGGGGCTGCTATTCAGTGTGATTAAGTTCAGGTTCTCTGACTGGGGCAAGGCTTCCTCACAGGGCTCATTTCCCTCAGGGGTTTATGTGGAGACCTTCCACAATGAATCTTAGGTCCTGCCTGCCTTGGGAGCCCTGGTCTGTGCTGCTTCCCCCACTGCTTCCTCCCGAGGGGGCCTGAGTTATGGATACACCTCGCTCCCCTCTCAGCCAGCCCAGAAGTCTCTCTCACTGACCTCTGCGCCTGTGGGTGGAGGGACCTTCATGGCCACTGGAGATTCCGTCCCTGAAGCCTGCTTGGATCTGCTCCTCTAGGGACCGTGAGGCCAAGGCAGGGATGGGCTCTGCTCCTGGTCCGGTGTGCAATGTACCTTTGGTGTCAGTTTTTCTGGAACAGAAATCTCCTCCACTCCTTTGCTGCGTCACTTCCACTGCTTCAGAATTTGTTGGGAGTTCTTTTTACAGGTAATTTATGGGCATTGGGCTTGGAGATAGCATATTTGAATCTTTCTCATACATAGTAATTTGTAAGAGAGGGCACTACCAGTTGGGAAAATAGGAAAGACAAGCAGGAGATGGTATGTGAGCTGCATATTATGGGAGGGACTTTATGAGGCAAAGGTAAGGAGGGAGGGCATTCCAGGCATGGGTGATAGGTAGTGCAGAGACTTATCAGTGCATGATGTCAGATGTGTATGAAAGTGAAAGGATACATATTTCTTGGATTGTTGAGAACATTTCTTTAGCACCATACATGAAGTTTAATACCTCTGACAGTATTATCACTTGAGGGTATGAAGGAGTCAGGATCAGGTTGGGATTCATAATTCAGTATCACAATACCATCCATGATATTTTGGACAATATATTTAGGTGCTTGAAGCTAATGTCAGAGTTGACCAAATAAACTGTTTCTTTTAATTTTTAAAATTAAACTTGCCACCCCACTCTATCCTAGCCTTCAACATGAGAGGACCCTCAGGAGAAAAAAAAAAGAATATTGAAACCCTGTTGTTCTAGAGTTATGAGATGAGTTGGCTACATGCTTCCCCTACCTGTATATCCCGATTTTAGAGGAAACGTTCTGTAACTACCTGCTCCCCCGCCTTTTTTTTTTTTTTACTGTGCCATTTCAGTAATTGCTTTTACTGAAGATCTGAATCTAAAAGCTAATTTCTGGTGTGAACTTGTGAGTTTGTAGGAGTAGAGATAGCCATAGATTATCTCTCCAAGTTTGGAATTGCCAATAGTCACCCCTTTGTGCACCCAGTCTCTCATTGCCACTACTCATTGAGAGAGTGAGCACAAAGTAGATTTTACACTAGTAATTAGACTACAGTATAAGTCTGAATACAAGGTAAAGACATATGAGATATTTTAGGAAGTGGGTAAGAAGAAAAGTACATTTTAAAGGTTTTATTCTTTTTAAATTAATAACTCTATGGTCTTATCAACATAATGATACCCATCATCAATATACATTGCAACTCATCCAGTATGATGTCTACTAATATTCTTCTATAAATTTCAAGAAGAGCATCTGCCTACTATGATGAGAACTTCCTTTATGTCATTTATTTTTTTACATTTTTATGGTGCTATTAAGACACTTGAGATGTCCATCTATTATCTGTTATTTTAAATGGAAAATAACAAATTAACAGACAGAAACAGATTCTGCTATAACTCAGGAGAAAAATTACCATAAATTGTATATACCAAATTACTATAAATAATATTATTCTTTAACTTTAATAGTTGTAGTCCATGATTCAAGTGGTTTTGAATTTTTAAAGAGAAGTGTGTAATTAGCCACCCTCTAATTTTCACACAAAAAAAAAAGTTTAAATAACCAAGTAATGAGAATGAAGGGAATTATTCAACCTCTCAAAATGGCACTATGGCCCAACAAGAAACTCTATGTTTAAATATAGAAGCTATATAATAGATATGTCAGACATTGAAATACAATATCAGGATAGGAAGTCTTGTGATATGAATCTGTTTCATTAATGCATGAATCCTTGTAGTAGTTATTTTCAAGGATGTATATCCTTAAAAATATGTACATGCATCCAACTATTTTTATAGTCTGAGACTTTTATACAAGATCTGTTTCTGATAACCAATGACATTGACAGACATTACGGGCAATGTTTTTACCTAACATCTCATGTAACATAGTTAGTTTTATTTATCTGTTTTAGGGACAGAAGCCATGTGGGTGAAAACGGCTATATATACATTTATGTAGCTAAATAATTGTAAAAAATATACATTACATTACTTGCTTGCTAGCATGAAAAGTGCCACGTGAATGCTGAATGCTTTTATTAGAAACATGTTCCACACTGACACAGCTCCCCAGAGCACTGTATTGTATAATTTATTCAATTCACTGAACCCAAACTAGGTAACTATGGAATACAAGAATGCAAATATACTGCAAAGCTAGACTCAGAGCTCATCAGAAAGTATGAAGCCCATGTAGATGAGGATGCTGCTTGAATTTTGGGAGCATATTTTTGACTTCTTTGATTCATTTCTTAAGAATAAACTAATATTGGGGTTATTTTTTACAAGTTGATGACATTACAAGTTCAGTGAAAAACTATGTGGAGTCACTGAAAAATTACTAGACTTGGAGACAATATAGCTGGATCTGAAAATTGTCTCTAATTTTATGATCATAGACTTAGTTTTTTTGATACCTCGTTTGCTCATTTGTAAATTGTAGATAATGCTACTTGTGCTGTCTCACAAAGTATAACAGTAAGTACCTCAACATACACGGGTGGGGGGAGGGGGGGCTGCTATCAAAGGTTCTTAGATCTACATTCGTGAAAGAAAAGTCAACCTTTGAGGTATTAACAATCACTTTAATCAAGCACGGGTATCAGAGAAAATCAAATCAAAATTTCAGAGAAAATGCAGAGAAATCAAAAGCCAATAGACAGAGCTTCCGGAACTCTCTGACCACTACATACATACACAGTTACCAGAGAGAGAAGCACCAGCTTCTGAGTTTTAGACTGGGCAAGGCCTCAGTAGAGGCTTCTCAGAGTTTCTCTGGCCAAAGAAACACTTCCAATCAGTAAACCCCAAAATAAAGCCTCAACCTCAGAGTATTTATACAGTTTTTGGAGTCAGAGGGTATAACCTTCTGACCCAGAACCTCAATAGAAAAAACAAAAGGTACTTGAGACCCTCCTATAAAATAATTCCCCTAATCAAGCTTCCCTCAAAGGTCAGGCCCATAAATGATGAGGAAGATCTTCTTTAAGCACATTATTGAGTCAGAAGCACTTTAGTAAAACTAAAACAACAGAAGATTCTAATTTGATGGCCATTACACAAGGGTGTTATGAAAAAATGGTTTGTAAACTTTAAGGTGCTTGATGCTGGGCATTTCCTTTGGCTGTCTCCCATGTCTAGAATTCTCTTCTCCTTCTGCTCTGAATGCTAACTTCCCTGGCTTCAAATTCCAACAAAAATCCCACTTTTCTGCAAGAAACCTTCCACAACCTGTCTTAACTCCAGAGCCTTCCCCTTGGAAATTATCAGCTATTTATCCTGTACATAGATTACTTTGTATATCATTGTTTGCATATTATCCTTCCCATTAGATTGTAAGCCGCTCTTTAAGGGTAGGGAATAACTTTTGTCTCTTTTAGTATCTCCAGTACTTAACTCCATGTCCGGCACATAGTAGGGAGTTAATAAATATTTATTAATGGATATGTAAATGTGTTCTACTATCATTACAAAATATCATGAACACATAGAATAGTGTTCTACATTTAAAGGGCATTATGCCATAGCGAATAGAGAGCTTATGCCAGAGTTAGAATAGGTCTGCGTTCAAATACCATCTCTAAAGCATTGATTGTATGACCCTGGACAAGAAGCTCAAATTTTGTCATTATGGCATTGCTTATTTTCCCGTTCTTCTTCTCTCTGCATCACTTTGATCTACCATTAAGCTGATGATGAATGGAACAAGGAGAGCAATTAATAATAAAAATAACGATATCAAAACCAACAACTTTGAAAGGCATGGTGTTGACAGTGCAAAGTAATGGTGGAAACAATGACCGTTCATGATTCCACAGGACTGATGATGAGTATCCATTATGAAGGTGTGACAGGTTTAGGGTACAGCAGGAGACATATTTTTTTTCTAATTATTGTGGTCATTTAATTTTTTTTATTTTTTATTTTATTTTATTTTTCTGGATATATAAATTTATTTAACATTTTTTTTCCATTCATTTTCACAAAATTTTGGGTTCCAAATTTTCTCCCCATTAGTCCCCTCCCCCAACCCCAATACACCAAGCATAATTTCCCTTATCACCAGTCTGCCCTCTGTTCTATCATCCCTCCCTTCCCTTGTCCCCATCTTCTCTTTTGTCCTGTAGGGCCACATAACTTTCTATTCCCCATTACCTGTATTTCTTATTTCCTAGTAGCAAGAACAATACTCAACAGTTGTTCCTAAAACATTGAGTTCCAACTTCTCCCCATCCCTCCCTTCCCACCCATTCCCTTTGTGTAGGCAGGCAATTCAATACAGGCCATATCTGTGTAGTTTTGCAAAAGACTTCTATAATAGTGGTGTTGTGTAAGACTAACTATATTTCTCTCCATCCTATCCTGCCCCCCATTGTTTCTATTCTGTCTTTTAATCCTGTCCCTCCCCAAGAGAGTTGACTTCAAATTGCTCACTCCTCCCCTTGTCCTCCCTTCCACCATCCCCCCCACCTTGCTTATTTCCTTCTCCCCCACTGTCCTGTATTGTGAGATAGGTTTTCATCCCAAAATGAGGGTGCATTTTATTCCTTTCTTTAGTCTAATGCGATGAGAGTAAACTTCATGTTTTTTTTCTCAGCTCTCTTCTTTTTCCCTCCACTAAAAAGTCTCCTGCTTGCCTCTTCTGTGAGAGAAAATTTGTCCCATTCCATTTCACCTTCTCTCCTCCAAATACATTTCTCTTATATATTTGCCTTAATTTTTTTAAGATATGATCCCATCCTATTCAATTCACTCTGTGCTCTCTGTCTCTCTTTGTGCGTGCATGTGTGTATGTGTGTGTGTAATCCCACCGACTACTCAGATACTGGAAAGTCTCAAGAGTTACAAATATTGTCTTTCCATGTAGGAATGCAAACAGTCCAACTTTAGTAAGTCCCTTATGCCTTCTCTTTGCTATTTACCTTTTCATGCTTCTCTTCATTCTTGTGTTTGAAAGTCAAATTTCCTTTTCAGCTTTGGTCTTTTCATCAAGAATGCTTGAAAGTCCTCTATTTCATTGAATGACCAATTTTTCCCCTGAAGTATTATACTTAGTTTTGCTTGGTAGGTGATTCTTGGTTTTAGTCCTAGTTCCTTTGACTTCTGGAATATCCTATTCCATGCCTTTTGATCCCTTATTGTAGAAGCTGCTAGATCTTGTGTTATCCTGAATGCATTTCCACAATACTGGAATTGTTTCTTTCTAGCTGCTTGCAATATTTTCTCCTTGACCTGGGAACTCTGGAATTTGGCCACAATGTTCCTAGGAGTTTCTCTTTTTGGATCTCTTTCAGGCAGTGATTGGTGGATTCCTTGAATACTTATTTTGCCCTCTGCTTCTGGAATATCAGGGCAGTTTTCCTTGATAATTTCATGAAAGATGATGTCTAGGATCTTTTTTGATCATGGCTTTCAGGTAGTCCCATAATTTTTAAATTGTCTCTCCTGGATCTGTTTTCCAGGTCAGTTGTTTTTCCGATGAGATATTTCACATTCTCTTCCATTTTTTCATTCTTTTGGTTTTGTTTGGTGATTTCTTGGTTTCTCATGAAGTCATTAGCCTCCATCTGTTCCATTCTAATTTTGAGAGAACTATTTTCTTCACTGAGCTTTTGCCCTCTTTTCCCATTTGGCTAATTCTGCTTTTGAAGGCATTCTTCTCCTCATTGGCTTTTTGAACCTCTTTTGCCAATTGAGTGAGCCTATTTTTCAAGGTAAATAACACCTTGAAAAATAGCATCATCAGCATTTTTTTGGGTCTCCTTTATCAAGTTATTGACCCATTTTTCATGCTTTTCTTGCATCTCTCTCATTTGTCTTCCCAGTTTTTACTCCACCTGTCCAACTTGATTTTCAAAATCTTTTTTGAGCTCTTCCCTAGCCTGAGCCTATTGGATATCTATTTCAGATGGTTACAATATAGAGGCCTTGACTTCTATGAATTTCCCTGATGGTAAGCATTGTTCTTCGTCATCAGAAATGAAAGGAGGAAACATCTGTTCACCAAGAAAGTAACCTTCTATGGTCTTATTTTTTTTCCCTTTTCTGGGCATTTTCCCAGCCAGTTCCTTGATTTCTGAGATTCCTCTCCACCCCCCCCACCAGTGCTTGGGGTCTGAGATTCAAATGCTGCTCCCCAGCCCCAAGGCTTTCAGCAGGGGGAGTGTCTTCTATTCAGTGAGAGATTATGTACTGCTGCACAGGTGGGGGCAGTGCCACCTTCCAGGCTCAGTTCTCTCAGGAGGTTTATGCAGAGACCTTCTGTAATGGCCATGAGCTCCCATCTGCTCTAGGAGCTCCTGTTCACCACCTCCCCAGCCTTTTCCTCCCGAGGCGACCCGAGCCACGGAGACACTCGCTCCCTTGTTGGCCAGCACAGAGGTCTCTCTCACTGACCTGTAGCGCCTGTTGGTGGAGGTACCTTCAAGGCCCCAGACATTCCGTCCCTGAAGCCTGCTCAGATCTGCTTCTCTGGGGCTGTGCAGCCAGGGCAGGGCAGGGGCTCCATTCCATGTTTGGTGCATGACAGACCTTTGGGGATGGTTTTTCAGGACTCTCTGGAATGGAAATCTCCTCCACTGTGTTTCTGCATGGCTTCTACTGCTCTAGAACTCATTGGGAGTTCTTTTCATAGGTAATTTATGGGCTGTGGGTTCAGGGTTCGCATATGTGAGTCTTTCTACTCTGCCATCTTGGCTCCTCCCCCTCAGGAGACATATTTTTAATCAGCCATGCAAGGGATTTGTTCTCTCTCTCTCTGTGTCTCACAAACACACACACAAACACACACAGACACACACACCATAGATAAGTTTCGTTGCATTGTTTGAAAATTGTCTGTTCATGTCTTACTATTTATCAATGAGGAATGTTATATATAATTTATTTTTATATATTATTATTATAATTATATATAATTATACATACACACTCATACATATATATGTATATATGTGCATATATACACACACATATATGAATTTGACTCAGTTCTCTACATATTTTAGAAACTGAACCTTTATCAAAGAAACGCTGTAATTTTCTTCCACTATTCAATTATTAACTGTGTATTTCCCTTTCCATCCTATTTATCCCCCTATTTATTCTATTGTCTCCTTTCACACTGTCCATCTTCAAATGTGCTTGCCACTACTGCCTCCCCTAATCTACCCTATATTCTGTTAGTGTGCCCCCTCTTATGTTGTTCCTTTCCCACTTCCCTGTAGGGTAAGATAGATCTCTATATCCAACTGGATAGGTATGCTATTATCTTTTTAAGTTAAATGCAATCAGAATAAAGTTCAAGTGCTCCCTCCTACTGTCCCCATCTTCCCTTCCATTGTAAAAGCTATTTTTTATAAGATAGTTTAACTCATTCTGCCTCTCCCTTTCACCTTCTCCCAGTGCATTGTTCTTTCTAACCCCTCAGTTTTATTGTTTAGTTATCATCCTATCATATGGAACTCATACTTGTGCCTTCTATTTCTGTATATTCCTTTTTACTGCTTTAATGAGAGATTTTAGGAATTGCAAGTATCATTTTTGCATCTAGGAAGTAAGCAATTTAATATTATTGAATTCCTAATGATTTCTCTTTCCTCTTTTCCTCTGAATACTTTTCTTGAGTCTTATATTTGAAAACCAATTGTCCACTAAGCTCTCGTCTTTTCATCAGAAATGCTTGCAAATACTTTGTCTCACAAAATATACATTTTTTTTCTCCTGAAAAATTATACTCAGTTTTTCTGGGTAGTTGATTCTTGGCAGTAGTCCTAATTCCTTTCCCCTCCAGAATATCATATTCCAAGCCCTCCAATCCTTTAATATACAAGTTGCTAAATCTTATGTTAGCCTGACTGTGGCTCCATGACATTTAAATCATTTCTTTCTGGCTACTTGCAATATTTCCTCTTTCACCTGAGAGCTCTGTAATTTGACTATGATATTCTTGAGAGTTTTCATTTTGTATTCTTTTTCAAGAGACAGTAGATTCTTTTGATTTCCTTTTTACCCTCTTATTCTAAAATATCAGTGCAGTTTTCCTTGGTAATTTCTGAAAGATGATATGTAGTCTCTTTATATTTTTTCATCATGACTTTCTGGTAGTCTAGTATTTTAAAGAATCTCTTGAACTATTTTTGATGTAAGATGTTTTTCAGTGAGATATTTCAAATGTTCTATTTTTTCATTCATTTGATTTTGTTTGATTATTTCTTGGTGTCCTATGTTGTTATTAGCTCCTATTTGCCCAATTAGAATTTTTAAAGAATTATTTTCTTCAGTTAGCTTTTGGGACTCCTTTTTCATTTTGTCAATTCTGCTTTTCAAGACATTCTTCTCTTCACTGGATTTTTTTTGCCTCTTTTACCATTGCATATTCTGTTTTTAAGGTATTTTCTTCAGTATTTTTGTGCCTCCTTTACCAAGCTGTTGACTCTTTTTTCCATGATCTTCTTACTTTAATCTCATTCTTTTCCCCAATTTTCCTTTGTCTCTGTTATTTGATTTCTAAAATCCTTTTTGAGCTCTTTGAAGATTCTTTTTGGCCCTGAGACCAATCACATTCCTCTTTGAAGTTTTGTAGTAGTTTTGACTGGTTTTCATCTGAGTTCATGTTTTCATCTTCTCTGTTACTATAGTAACTTCCAATGATCAGAATATTTTTGTTATTGTTTGCTAATTTTCTCAGCCTATTTTTTGACTTTTACCTCCACGTTAAAGTTGTCCTCTGCTCTCATGGAGGAGATGGCACTATTCCAAGCTTGAAGTTTTGTTTTTTTCCAGTCAGAATTTTATTTGGAAACATCACTGTGAGCCCTGCCCCCCTGCTACACAGCACCACTGGAAACACACGTTCAACATGTTCCCAAATCATACAATTCTTACTGATACCAGGACACTACAGCAATCTTAAGTTTCAAATGATCACATCCAAGGAACTCCTAGCACTTGACATTTAACCCCACAGTGCAATAATCTACCTATATTTAAGATTAATATATAGCATGGGAAATTGAAAATTCTTGCTCCATAAACATTATGAACATGTCAAATCTTTATAAATAAACATCCATTGAAGAAAAAAATGACAATCTAAGTCATCTTTATACACAGAGTACTAATAGCAAATGGGTAGGGAGATTGCATGGTTGCCTGGCTGATCCCAGGAGGCCTCGGCCCCAGCTGGGCCCAGTTCAGGCACCATCCAGTCCGGTGTGGTGCGAGACAGACAGAAGAGTCACTAAGACAGTGTGCATTTACAAGACCAACTACCGACTGGACAACTGCACCAGGTGTCAGGCCATTTGTTCTGGAGCGAATTGGGAGGGATGGGGTGGTTCAAGACAGGTCTTTACATCATACTCTGTGGCTGAAGGGGTCAGTGGAGGGAGTAGGAGGTGGGGCACTGGGAAGGGGAAAACAAGGTCTACTTTGTAGAGAGAATGAGGGCCACAATCAGGCCGTACAGCCCAAGCACCTCAGCAAAGACGAGAATCGGGATCATCCCTATGAACAGCACGTGCTGCTGCACTGTCCCCTGAACACCAGTATCACCTACAATATCAATAGCAAAGCCAGCTGCCAGCCCACTATACTGAGGCCTGCTCCCAACTGAAGGAAGCTCTTGAACAGGGTGATTCCTGGTGTCAGAGAGTTGGCAATGAGTACAGCCACCACCAGACCATAGATAACAATGATACCAGCCATGACGACAGGAACGATTGACTTCATGATCAGCTCAGGTGGCATGACTGACATGGCTGCAATACCAGTGCCACTTTTTGCTGTGCCATAAGCCACACCAAGAGCTCTGAAGACCATGGCGGCTGAGGCACCCATGACAGCGAAGAAGGGCGCGTATTTGGGACTTGCAGACATGTCTGGGCAGGGTCAGTAGGCCGGAAGAAGGATGGGGTGAGGGGAGACAGGCAAAGGCATGGGGCTGGGTAGCGGGTAAAGGACCAGAGAGTGCGTAGGCAGATGGGATGGTGTGAATTCGGGAGACCAAGCTTGAGGTTTTTTGTGCAGCTGTTTTCAGAGTTCATTCTGGGATCTTTAAGTTCTCAATTCTTTTAAGGTGGCATGGTCTTAGTAGAGGTGTTTTTACTAGTTTCCTGGCCTTTTCTCTGGTCTGTGAATAACCCAAAGCACTGTTTTCCACCCTGGAAATGTGGCCAGGATACTTGTTCCATTGTGGCTATAAGCTCTGATACGGTAGTACTCCTCTTTGCCTTGGGACTTATCCCAGGACTACAGCCCAGATCTGAGTATGGGTAATGCAACAGACTTCTGCACCTAGTAACAGTAAAGGGACCCCTGTCATCTCCTTCTGACCAGTTTTCTGACGCATTCACTCTCTATAAGCTTTGGAAGTTCTGACAGCTTTGGAAGCAGTTGCTGCTGGCCACAAGACCTGCCACTGCTTTCTAATGGCTAGGCCTATACTGGTGCAGCCTGCACTGGACTGTGCTCTGCTCTCACTCAGTGTAACAGATCATTCCTACAAACTTGGGCTGGAAAATTGTTTCACCCTGTCCTTTTGTGTGTTTTTCTACACAAGAATTTGTTTTGAGGAATTATTTAAAGCTATTTGGAGGGGAATCTGAAAGAACTTGGGTGAGTCCATGCCTTTTGTCTGTCATCTTGATTCTGCCTTTCTGGTTCAGCTAGGGTCAATATATCCCATAAGAAAAAATGATTATTTTTTGGGGAAATGTAATACCAATGGTTAAAAACTTTGTTATTTTAAGGAGCAGAATTCTGGAAAATTCAATTATATGAAATTTTTCATTCCCTAATGATAGCTGACAAGTAGTATTACAGTAGAGCAGCTCTTCTGAAGTGCTTTCACATGTAGTAGATAATTTATTCTTGTGACATCAATGTGAAACTTGCAGAATAGTGAAGAGATGGTCCAAGTCATGCAGTAGATCCCTTGTGGAGCTGAGTATACACCCAAGAAATTCACACTTCACATTCCATTCTTCAATTACTAGGTTACATTGACTTCCGCTTTGGTCCCCAGTGCAAAAATCCTTTCGACGAAGCAATCCTGTTGTTATCTCTGTACCCTAAGGAAAGGTCTGGAACTGAAGTACTGTCCAGGAGAAGTTGGTGGATGTCATTCATCCATGATTGTATCCACTCTTCATTCCTTGTGACATATACCTTACTAGACATAATTTCTGGTTTTGAGACAGTGAAAATTCAGATTGGGATTTTGGTATATATATATTTTTTAACCAGGTTTACTATATGCCCCAAATGAACATGGTGTTATGCTAACTCATGAATATTTGGCTTTTGGGTAGGGAGATAATTAGGACTTAACCTATGAATAGAACACAGCATGCAAAAGATAATGAAGCTTATATTTCTTAAATGAGATTTTTTTTTTCAAAATATTGGCATATTTTCCCATAGGCTTTCTTTGGTTTAATTATATCTAAATGATATTCAGGGTAATAAAGCTTGGCCATTTTTCCTCATTGCAGAAGTAACTTCTGCTCCAAATCAACAGACAATATGTGATTTATTTAAACATTGTCAAAATATATTAAGCTCCCACTATGTACTGAACATCTTTCTAGGTACCATGAGAATAAGGGCAAGGACATTTTATGTTTTCAAAGTTGTCTGAAAGATGATCTGGAATGGAAAAAGATTGTAGGCAAGTAGATAAATTAGGAGACTATCATAGCAATCATAGCATGAGATTGTGAAGGTGAATTAGGGCAGTGACTGTTAAATTAGAAAGTAAAGATGCAATCTGAAGATATCGTGAAGAAAGAATTATAAGTCCACAGAATGGGTTGGATTCGGGAAACTGGGTAGAGAAGAAAAATAGAAATAGTTGGGGACAAGTTCAGAGTTTAATGGTACCTTGATATCAGTATTCAATTCAGTATAGTTTTAGCAATGGTATAAAATATAATTAAATCCCTATGTGCTATATGTTGACTCAGAAAACCAAAAATTAGCATTATCTATATTATGTATGAATTATTTTGTTAAATATTTTCCAGTTACATTTTAATCTGATTGGGCAGCACTTGGCAATTTTGATTGTAGTTGCAGACCATTTGTATACAGATGATCAATTTGGAAAATGGGAAGGAATAGCTGGGTTGCAGGATTTTGAATTTAATGTATAACATATTTCAATGGCCTTTGGAATATGCAAGCAGAGATTACCTATAGGTACTTCAGGATATAGGGTTGTCGAGAGTGAGAGATCAGGGCTATATAGCTTTGAAAATTTGCTAGTTGTGAGTGGAAGGACTTCCCCCAGATAGTGAATATAGAAAACAGACTGCTAGACCACTCTTAAATCTCAGAGGGCCAAATAAATCCACAAGCTGGGATTTCTTCTGATTAGGAGGTGTTTTAGTGGAGGAGATGGTATTGTTGGGAAACCAAAAGCTTTTCAAAGAATTTCTTTCTACTCAAAATACTTGAGATGGTTGTTGACTATGTGACTCTGGGAAAGTAATTCAACTTCTTTGTGCCTTGGTTTACTCAACTGTAAAATGAGGTGATTAGGCTCAATGATTTCTTTGGTCTGATATAGGTTTAAATCTATGATTCAATGACTCCAGGCAAAAGGTATAGAGGAGGAGTTTTACATAATTACTTTTAGGAAATTCCTTTAGATAACTTAGCACTTTCTAGAAAAAAAATAGGTTTAGTCAATCAGAAGGGATACATATAGGATTTCTCACAGCTTAATAGTATATAAAGGAGAGAGTAGCTCTAAGTGAAACGTTGAGAGTTTTCAAGTGAGCAAATTTACAATACAGTCTTCTGGAGATCCCAAGAACTTGATTCAGCACATAGATCATGAATTAGGAACTATGGATAAATCAACAAGAATTTATTAAGTGCAGCTAGGTGACAGAATAGATGGAGTGCTAGGTCTGGAGTCAGGAAGACTCATCTTCATGACTTCAAATCTGATCTCAGATACTTACTAGAAGTGTGACTCTGGACAAGTGACTTAATCCTCAATTTCCCCATCTGCAAAATGAGATGGAGAAGGAAATGGTAGACCATTCCAGTATCTTTTCCAAGAAAATCCCAAATGGAGTCACAAAGAATAAGACATAACAACTGAAAATGTTAGGCATTAAGAATATAGATAGGGATAATGACTCAACCTATGACTTCATTGAATTTGGGAAATTACAGGCAAGGAAACTCCTCCTCTTAGTGCTGGTCAACAATTATATGCATCTTATAGCCATAGAATTTTCTTGGATATCAAGATTTGCCCTGGTTTATACTATTCTTATGTATGAAAGGTAAGTCTTGCACCCAGATTTTCCTAACTTCAGAACAAAATTTCTATTCACTACATTAACTTGCTCTTTTGATCTACAAATAGAAAGAATAAAACAATCCCTACTCTCAAGGAAGGGATAATACAGGAAGGGACCTCGAAGTTAATCTGTTCTAATTCCTTCCATTCAAAAATAGGAAAACTAGGGATTAAATAGGAGAAATTGATTGCCAAAGATCAGTCAGGTAATAAGTGACAGAAGCAGGATTTGAAAACAAAATCAGTTCCTGTGATTACAAATTCCTTCTTCTTTCCACTCAAAAATCATTTGTCTTCTTCTTAAAAAGCAGCATTCCATACATTAGGAGGATATTTGCAGTTATGTTATGAGAAATCATGATAAATGTAAAATTCCTTTAATCTTGCTCCTTCCCCACTTCATATACTTCCATGCTGTTTTATAGTAGTGTTGCATGTGCACATGCCTTATGTCTTCTACTATTCTGTGAGATCTTCCAGGGCAAGGTTATGATTGACTCAAATTTTTATATTTCCTATAATCACAGGCCCTTACTATGGCATTGTCAGAAGAGGTAGGATCAATTGGCCTATAAATCCTTAGAGTGAATCAGAAAGGCAGCACAACTTTATATTTCAGACTCCACAGCATCCTGTTTCAATTTGTCATGCTTGAACTTGTTTCTCTCTACTCTGTCTATTCCATTCTCCTGGTGATTGAATCTTCTTGGTATCTCACCTCTGCTTGGTTTACTTCTACCTCTCCCTGTTATCAATCCCATTTTGAAAGATGACTTTATTCCTCTCAATTTCCCCTGGTACCATAGCAATCTCCACCTTTAGCTTAGGGTTTTTCACTTTACATTGCATCATTGGCAGAGAAGTCAGGAGACTGGATGAGGATGTAAAAAACAGAAACCCTTGAAAATGTGTTTTTGTTTTTGTGTTGTATTTTTTAAAATGTTCTTTACAGAACCCACATATAACAGTGTCTATAGTAATTTTCTTTGGGGGCCACCAGTAAGTTGAGACTCAAGGTTTCCCAGGGAACTTATAAACTCTGCCAACTCTATGATTTACAGATGGCTATGTGGTGATGGTGCATAGAAAGTACTTATTCTCACAGCAGTTATATCACTGAGAGGAATTTTCCTGGAACAAGGGGGAGAAATCCGGAAAGTTTGATTTGTTTCCTTTGTTTTCACTGAGGTAACTGAAAAATTTGGACTTTCATTTGTCAACAATTGATACCAATAATACCAAGGTGTGCAGGGATTGTGCAGGGGATGTTTCAGGTGGCTAATTTATTTGTGTGTGTGTGTGCTTTGGAAGGACTGTAGGGAAGGGGTATGTAGGGAAATTGGAATAAACTCAAAACAGAATATGAGAAGGCATACAGAGAGACTGGAGCAGATGGTGAATATGTAAAGAATATATATTATTTCAAATCTTGATGGCTATTTATTTCTGCATGTGATCTTGGGTAATTTATTTTACTTTTTTATAACTAAAATGAAGGAGTTAGACTAGCATAATTCCAAGCTTCCTTCAAGCTCTAAATATATCATTTTATAATTTAATTTTTAATTTTTTTTAATTTTACAAAATATAGCTTTCTGAAGCTTCAATGCCAAATATCAGACAGGATACAACATGCTCACTGAGGCATATGAAAGCATTTCAATATCCAAGAACCATTCTGGGATAGGAGGAGATAGTCTTTAAAATAGAGTTGCATAGGGGGCTGGGGCCAAGATGGTGGACTAAAAGCAGGGACCTGCTTAAGCTTCAACCTTGGCAAATAACTGTAAAAATGAGTCTAACAAATTTGAGAGCTGCAGAAGCCATAAAGTGATGGAGTGAGTCAAATCTCCAGTTGATGACAGACTGAAAGAATGAAAAGAAGTTTCTGTCATACTGTGCTTGGAGTGGAGCTAAGTGCAGTTCAGTTTGGGCTGTGCCAGCGCGGAGAGGCCAGAGCAGGCCTCAGGGACTGAATCACTGACAGCTGCGACAGTTTCCATACTTCTCAACCCACAAATGCCAAAGACAGCATAGAAGGTCAGTGGGAAAAGTCTGACAGACCTGAGTTGGGGAAGAGAGTGGTCCTGCTGGGATTTGGTCCCAGCCCCAGGATGGAGGAGAAGGAGGAAGAAGAGGTGATGGCACAGGCATCATCATCATCATCAGTAGCAGCAGCTTCTGGAAGATCTATGCCCACAGACAGTGGGGAGTTATACAGTTGATACAAAACCCCTGGGGGCTGAGACAATACACCCACTCCCATCCCCACTGAAAGCAGAGTCCTACTTTGACAAAGAGTTAGAAAGGCAAGTATTTGGCTAGGAAGATGAGTAGAGGGGAAAAAATCAGAGTATAGAAACTTACTTTGCTGACCAAGATCAAAACATACAAATAACCAGAAAACAGCAAAGTCAAAGCTCCTACATCCAAAGTCATCAAGAAAAATATGAATTGGTCACAGACTATGAAAGATATTAAAAAGGATTTTGAAATTCAAGTAAGAGAAATAGAGAAAAAAATTGGGAAGAGAAATTAGAGTGATGCAAGAAAATCATGAAAAATGAGTCAACAACTTGCTAAAGGATACCCCAAAAACACTAAAGAAAATAACACTTCAAAAAATAGACTAACCCAAATGGCAAAAGAGGTACAAAAAGAAAATGAGGATGAGTGCCTTAAAAAGCAAAATTGGCCAAATAGGATAAGAGGTCCAAAAGCTCACTGAAGAAAATAATTCCTTCAAAATTAGATGGAGCAAAAGTAAGTTAATGACTTTATGAGAACTCAAGAAATTAAAAAACAGAACCAAAAGAATGAAAAAAATAGAAGACAATATGAAATATCTCATTAGAAAAACCACTGACCTCGAAAATATATCCAGGAAAAATAAGTTCAAATTTTTGGATCTGAAAGCCATAAAGTGTAGGTATCATCTCTCAAGAAATGATCAAGAAAAACTACCCAGATATTTTACTACTAGTGGTTAAAACAGAAATGGAAAGAATCCATTCATCGCCTCCTGAAAGAGATTTCAAAAAGAAGTCTCATAGGAATATTGTAGTGAAATTCCAGAGTTCCCGGGTCAAGGAGAAAATATTGCAGGTAGCCAGAAAAAAAAAACAAACAATTCAATTATTTTGGAAATATAATCAAGATAATACAAGATCTAGCAACATTAAGGGATCAAAGGGCTTGGAATATTATGTTCTAGAGGTCAGAGGAGTTAAGATTAAAACCAAGAATCATCTACCAAGAAAAATTGAGTAAAACTTTAGGAGAAAAAATGGAATTTCAATTAAATAGAAGACTTTTAAGCATTCTTGATGAAAAGGCCAGTTGAATAGAAAATTTGGCTATCAGATATAAGAATCAAGAGAAGCATGAAAAGATAAACAGGAGTCCAGACTTCTCTGCACTACCTACTATCCTTCTGTTTTCTGTTGTAGCTCTTTGCCCCTCTTCATGTCTCAGTAACTGATGTACCCTAAAACCCCTACAGTCTGGGCCCTGACCCCACCACCCTCACAACCCTGCTCCCTGGAATGGCCAGCACCATCCGTGCCTTTGGAAACCTCCTGGGAGGATTAATCACCAGCAGACTGGGGTTCATTAACTACTGCCTCCTGCAGTCATCCCAGAGCATGCCTAGCCTATGCGTGTGCACATGAGTCTCCACACCAAGGGGGGGTGGGGGTGGGGTGGCAATGCCTTTGCTGAATTTCTGACCAATGAAATGAAAGAGGAGAGGAAAATTCAGAAACACAAATCCCTTCTCAAGATGTCTGGGGAATGGGAACTGAATGTGCAAGAGACAGAGGCCAAGTTAATCTGGAGATTAGAGGGTGAGAGGATCACAGTCACATTTCATATTAATCAACAGTATCCCACCAACACTTTTGATGATGATCCACCACAGAGACAGAAAACACAAGGACAGCAAGAGCATGAACTTACCTCAACCCCAAACTTCATGGTGTAGGTTGTGAAGGATGATACCAAGAAGGCTCTTGTGCTGGCCTGCCACTATTCAGAGGATAAGGTTGGACAGAAAAAAAAGGATGAGAGTGACATCTTCTCCACCCAAGAAGTTAGTTTTCAGTCCATCACTGAATTTGACTGGAAAGATATAAAGCATACACTCAACAGAAATTCCCTGCACTCGGCAGCCACTTGATGGACTTCCTGGCTGACTGTGGGGGTGGACAGCACCTTTGCAAATGAACTGATCAAGTTGAGCATGACCTTAGGGTACCAGGAGTGCATCAACTTTCTGGAAGATCTGAAAAGATTTGTGTAAATTATCAATATGGAGTCCTGAGGCCATGGCCCTGCTGGGTACCCAGAACCCTTACTTCCAAGAGAAGGTTATCTAGATGATATTGTGGAGAAAGTGCCGCAAAATACCACCAGGCATAAATTATGTTCCCTAGCCCCTTTATTTCCTTTATCTGCTGGCATTTTTGTACACTACCACAGAATGATGAGAAATAAAACCCTTGGACCCCTCCAAAAATAAAAAGGTAAACAGGGAAGATAAATCATAAGGAAATTATTAAAGTTGAACTGTTAACATTCTTACACGGAAAGATGATAATTTTAAGTTATGAGAATTTGCTTAGTATTAGGGTAGTTGAAGGAAATATAAAGAGAGAGAGAGGGAGGGAGGGAGAGAGAGAGAGAGAGAGAGAGAGAGAGAGAGAGAGAGAGAGAGAGAGAGAGAGAGAGGGAGAGAGAGAGGGAGAGAGAGAGAGAGATGGCACAGAGTGAGTTGAATAGGAAGGAATGATATCTAAAAAATAAAATTAAGGGGTGAGAGAAGACTATATTGGGAGGAGAAAGGGAGAGATAGAATGGGGTAGATTATCACACACAAAAGAGGCAAGAAAAAGGTTTCACAATGGAGGGAAGAGGGGAGAGGTTAGAGGGAATGAATGAACTTTACTCTCATTGGATTTGACTTAAGGAAGGAATAACATAACACTCGAGCGAATGTGTTACCATACAGGAATGTAAAGGGGAAGGAGGTAATGGTGGGGGAAGACTGAAGAGAGGCCAGATTAGGGAAGAGGATAATCAGAAGCAAACACTTTTGCAAAGGGACAGGGTCAACGTTTTAAGTAGAATTAGTGGGGAGTGGGATAGGATGGAGGGAGATATAGCCTTTCACAACATGACTATTATGGAAATGTTTTGCATCATACACATGTCTAAATAAGCTGTATTAATTTGCCCGCCTTCTCAATGAGAGTGGGTGGGGAGGGAAGAAAAAAAGAGAATTTGGAGCCCAGTTTTAAAAATAAATGTTAAAAATTGTTTTCACATGCAACTGGGAAATACGATATACAGGCAATGGGGTATAGAAATCTATCTTGTCCTTCAGGAAAGTAAAAGGGAAAGGGGGTAAGGGGGGATGATAAAAGGAAGGGCAGATTGGGGGAAAGGGGTAACCATAATGAATATCATATGAGAGTGGGGGAAGGGGAAAGATGGGGAAAAATTTGGAACTCAAAATCTTGTGTAAATGAATGTTTAAAACATAAATTATTTTTTTTAAAAAGAGATAGAATTACATAAATAACTCTAAAATTACCTAATAGAAATCCCAAAACACCTAACCATTTTAGAGTTTTGGGGAAATACAGTCATCTAGTTAGGTATTAGACCCAAAGAACAAATGAGGGAACTAGTATGTCTTAAATTTTAAGGTAAGTAAGATGATATAGAGTACCTCACTGTCCTCAATAAATCCAATTCCCTAAGTCAATAAGAACCATATTCTTCTATTTTTTTGCTAAGTAGTATTCTTTTCCAATTACGTATACAGATAGGTTTCAACATTCAGTTGTATAAGATTTTGAGCTTCCAATTTGTCTCCCTCCCTCCCATCTTCCCCTCTTCCTCTTCTATGCCCTCCCCAAGATGGCAAGCAATATGGGATACATTTTATATATATACATATATAATATTATATCATATTATATTACATGTATATATAGATATATATGTACATAATATATAATAAATTCATATATATACAAATAATATATATAATATATAAAATGTATCCCATGCAGCTTGCCATATATATAATCATACATACAGATATATATATATGTATGTACAATCATGTTAAACATATTTCCACATTAGTAATGACTAAGAAGAAACAGAACAAAAGGGGAAAGCCAAAAACACACTGAAAATAGTATATTTCAATCAGACTCCGTAGTTCTTTCTCTGGATGTGGATAGCATTTTCCATCATAAGTCTTTTGATATTTTCTTGGATAGTTGTCTTGCTGAGAAAAATTAAGTGAATCATGTTGTTACTGTATACAATGTTATCCTGGTTCTGTTCACTTCACTGAGCATCAGTTCATGTAAATCTTTCCAGGTTTGTTTGTTTGTTTTTTTTTAAATCCACCTCCTCATCGTTTTATGTAGCACATTACACTCATGTACCACAACTTGGTCAGCCATTTCCCAATTGATAGGCATTCCTATAATTCCCATTCTTTGCCACAACTAAAACAGATGCTATAAATATTTTTTTTTGCTTTTCCATTTTTTATGCTCTCTTTGGGATACAGACCTAATAGTGCTATTATTGGATCAAAGTGTATGCATGATTTTACAGCCCATTGATCATAGTTCAAAATATCTCTCCACAATGGTTGGATTAGTTCAAAATTCTACCAACAAGGCATAGTGTCCCTGTTTTCCCACATCTTCTCCAACATTTACCATTTTCCTTTGCTGTCATGTTAGCCAGTCTGATAGGCATGAGGTCATGTCTCAGAGTTGTTTAAATTTGCATTTCTCTCATCAGTAGATATTTAGAGAATTGAAAAATCACATTGTAAGATAGTAAAAATGTTGACAGATATAAAATTCTGCATGTGGAAATTGACAGAAAGAAAAAATTTGGTGTGGTTCCATAGAGTTCAGAAATTATAGAATATATGTATATATATATAATATATATATATGTGTGTGTGTGTGTGTTCTATATAGAAATATAGAACAATATGCGTGATGTTTATTTCTTGCAAAAATCCTATGATATATTCTTAAATGGATTATTTGTGGAAGGGAAATATCGCTCACTAAAAGCTAACATGGTGTAGCAGCAAGAACCCTGACATATTCAGAATGACCTGCTAACACAGGTTCTTAGTCTGTTTTTCTAAAGGGAAAATAACTTTTGAGGGGTCAGCAATCTAAAATTACATTCACCAAAAGAAAAAATATACAAGCAGAGAAATAAAGACCAACAGACAGGGCTTCTGTCTGATCATAAGCAATACATACATCACAGATCAACAGACAGATCCAACTGTCTGACCATTACATACATACATAGTTACCAGAGAGAGAGAAGCACCAACAACTGGGATTTCCAAACCAGGAGACTCCTTAATGGCTACCCAGAATCTCATCTGGCTCATGAACCTTCTTCCAAAGAGTAAACTCCAAAGCAAAACTTCACCTCAGAGTACACACACACACACACACACACACACACACACACACACACATATATATATATATATATATATATATACTATTACATATACTATTATATATACATTACATATACTATTATACACACACACATACACGTACACACACACACACACACATATATATATATATATATACTATTCAGAGCCAAAGGGCATCATGAACACTGTGATCCAGTGTCTCATTAGAAATTAACAGAAGGGGTGGGTGTTTCTAAAAAACAAGCCTCCCCTAATCAAACTTCCCTTAAGCAGTTCCACCTGAGGCCTATTAATGAGAGGGGAAGATCCTTAACTCCATTAACATAAATCCCATTGACATTACACATGACATCATCAAGAACAAGTAATAATAGAATAACTGATTTTTTTGTTTTTGTTTTGCATTTTATTTTCCCCAGTTACAGGTAAAAACAATTTTAATATTCATTTTAAAAATTTCAAACTCTTCCCTTTCCACTCTCCCTCCCATCCTCCCATTGAGGTCAGCAATTGAATATAGTTTATACATGTGCAGCCATGCAAAATACTTCCATAATAGTCATGCTGTGAAAGTCTGTTTCTCCTCATCCTATTCCTTCTGCAACTTCTTTTCTTTCTCCCTTTTACTCTCCCTCTTGTCAAAAGGGTTTTGCTTCTGACTCCCCCCCTCTCAATCTGTCCTCCCTTCTAGCACCCTCCATTCTCTTATCCTCTTTCCCCCTAGTTTCCTGTATGGTAAGATAGATTTCTATATGCAAATACGTGTGTAGGTTATTCCCTCTTTGAGCCATTTCTGATGAGAGTAAGGTTCATATACTCCTGCTCACCTCTACCCTCTTCCCTTCCACTACAAAACCTTTTTCTTGCCTCTTCTATATGAATTAGTTTATCCCATTCTATCTCACCCTTTTTCTTTCTTCTAGTGTATTCCTCTCTCATCCATTAATTTTATTTTTTAGATATCATTGCTTTATATTCAACTCACACCTTTGTCCTCTGTCTATATATACTCCTACCTACCATTCCAATAATTTGGGCAAAAATAAAGTTGGGTTTCATTAGAGTGGCCACAGTAAGAGAAAGGAGGAGGGATGCAAGGGATATTGGGAAAGTAGAATGAACAATCTTTAATAGCTGACTGAACATGGAGACAGGGAGGAGTCATAGATGACTACAAGGTTACTATGGATGATAATGGTGCCATCACCAAAAATAGGGAAACCACAAAGGTGCTATTTGAAGCAGACAGATTCAAATTTGAGTTACTTATGGAACTTCTGTGTAAAGATATCATTGAAATAGTTTTCCAGTTGTTCTTCCTGAATACCATTCTCCTGCTATTTAACCCTTCTAATGCTCTTCTGTGATGAAATTACTTATGTACTCAGAGCCTTTGGTAGTTCTCCAATGCTTACTGAATAAAGAATAAACCTTTCATCTTTATATTCACTGTACATGATAGTTAAGAGGCAAGTATGTGGCTCAGTGTAGTTTTGGAAATGACTTCCATAGTAGCTGTGTTGTGTAAGAATAACTATATTTCCCTCCATCCTATCCTGCCCCCCATTGCATCTATTCTCTCTTTTGATCCTGTCCCTCCCCAAGAGTGTTGATTTCAAATTCCTCCCTCCTCCCATTGCCCTCCCTTCCATCATCCTCCCCACCCTGCTTATCCCCTTCTCCCCCACTTTCCTGTATTGTAAGATAGGTTTTCATAACAAAATGAGTATGCATTTTATTCCTTCCTTTAGTCTAATGTGATGAGAGTAAAATTCTTGTTTTTTCCCTCAGCTCTCCTCTTTTTCCCTCCACTAAAAAGTCTCCTGCCTGCCTCTTTTATGAGAGATAAGTGGTCCCATTCCATTTCTCTCTCTTTCCTCCCAAAACATTTCTCTCTCACTGCTTAACTTCATTTTTTTAATGAATCCCATCCTATTCAATTCACTCTGTGCTCTCTGTCTCTGTATGTGTATGCACATGTGTGTATGTGTGTCTCTCTGTGTGTGTATGTGTGTGTGTGATCCCACCAACTACCCAGATATTGAAAAGTTTCAAGAGTTACAAATATTGTCTTTCCATGTAGAAATGTAAACAGTTCAACTTTAGTAAGTCCCTTATGACTTCTCTTTGCTGTTTACCTTTCCATGCTTCTTTTAATTCTTGTGTTTGAAAGCCAAATTTTCTTTTCAGCTCTGATCTTTTCATCAAGAATGCTTGAAAGTCCTCTATTTCATTGAATGATCATTTTTTTTCCCTGAAGTGTTATACTCCTGCATGTTTTGGGAAGCCCTGTCTTCTTACACAACACAACTATTATGGAAGTCATTTGCAAAACTACACAGATATGGCCTATATTGAATTGCCTGCCTTCCCAAATGGAATGGGTGGGGAGGGAGGCATGGGGAGAAGTTGGAAGTCAAAGTTTTAGGAACAACTGTTGAGTATTGTTCTTGCTACTAGGAAATAAGAAATGCAGATAATGGGGAATTGAAAGGTATCTGGCACTACAGGACATAAGAGAAGATGGGGTCAAGGGAAGGGAGGGATGATAGAAGAGAGGGCAGATTGGTGACAGGGGCATTTAGAATGCTCAGTGAATTGGGGTGGGGGAGGGGACAAATGGGGAGAGAATTTGGAACCCAAAATTTTGTGAAAATGAATGTAAAAAGTTAAATAAATTTATTAAAAAAAGAATACTTGAAATTCCTCTATTTCACTGAATATTCATTTTTTTCTTCTGAAGGATTATACTTAGTTTTGCTTGACACATTGTAATACTCTCCAGAGTATCATATTCCAAACTCTACAATACTTTAATGTAGAGGCTGTTAAATCTTGTTTCATCCTGGCTGTGGCTCCATGATGCTTCAACTCTTTCTTTTTGGCTGCTTGCAATACTTTCTCCTTGATATAAGAACTCTAAATTTTAACTATAATATTCTTGGAAGTTTGGCATTTTGGGATCTCATTCAGGTTATAAGTGGATTCTTTCCATTTATATTTTACCTTCTGGTTCTCAAGTATTAGGGTAGTTTTCTTGTTACTTTCTTGAAAGGTAATGTCTGGGTTATGTTTTCTATCTTGCCTTTCAGGTAGTCCAATAATTTTTATATTATCTCTCCTGCATCTTTTTCCCAGTTAGGTTGTTTTGCCAGTGAGATATTTCACATTGTCTTCTATTTTTTCATTCTTTTGCTTTTGCTTTATCATTTCTGGATTTCTCATGAAATCATTAGCTTCCCTGTGTTCTCTTCTAATTTTTAAAGGATTATTACCTTCAGTGAGCTTTTGGATCTCCTTTTCTATTTGGCAAATTCTGCTTTCTAAGGCATTTTTCTCCTCTTTGGTTTTTGGAATATCTTTTCCAATTTTCCTTAGTCTGTTTTTTGAGGTGTTACTTTCTTCAGTATTTTTATGTCTTCTTTTTTCCAAGCTGTTGACTCATTTTTCATGATTTTCTTGCAGCAATCTCTTCACTCTTCCAATTTTTCTTCTGCATTTCTTACTTGATTTTCAAAATTGGCCTGAGACCAATTCATATATTTCTTGGAGAGTTTGGATGTAGGAAATTTTACCTTGTTGTCTTCTTCTGTGTTTTGATTTTCTCTGTTACCAAAGCAGATTTCTATAATCAGATCTTTTTTTCTATTATTTACTCATTTTCCCACTCTATCAATTGACTTTTAAACTCTTTGTTAAAGTAAGACTGTGCTTCCAGGGTGCAGGACAAACTGTCAGAAGTTTAGGGGTTTTGTGCAACTGTTTTCAGAGATGTTTTTTAGGGAACTTTGAGTTTGCAGTTTTGCCAAGGTAATGTGATCTAAGAAGATGTGTTTACTCCTCTCCTGGTTTGTGCTTTGTTCTGTGATTGGCCCAAAGCACTCTTTTCAGTCCTGGAATCGTGAGGAAGGTTCTCCCTTCACTGCTGCCACAAGCTCTGCTATGCTACTGCTCTTCTTCAAACTGGGATTGTCACCCAGGAGTAGGACCCAGATCCAAGTATGGGAAAACCAATAGAGACCTGCCTCAGTGCTAAAGAGGCCCTTATAGTCTCCTCTGACCAATTGTTTGACCCGCTATAGGCTGAGAGCTCCAGAAGCAGTCTTTGATGCTGGTGCTCCTGCTTCAGTCACTCCCAAATCCTGTTCCTGTTTGGTGAGACTGAGGCTATGCTGGTGTGGTTAGCACTGGACTGTACTCCACTTTCATCCCCGTCCAACAGAGCATTTCTACTGACCTTCCAAGTTGTCTTTGGTGTCTGAGGACTGAGAAGTCTGTAAACTGCTACTGTTGCCAATAGTTCGATCCCCCTGAAACCTGTTTCAGGTTTGCTAGAGCTAGGTCTGCTCAGGAATGGTCTGTGCTGGACTGCACTCCTCTCTCAGTATTGTGCAAAAGACATTTCCTATCAATCTTCCAGGTTCTCTTGGGTTGGAAACTTGTTTCACTATGTGTTTTTGTTGGGTCTGCTGCTCAAGAATTTCTTTACAGTAATTTTTAAAGGTATTTGGAAGGATTTAGGGGAGAGCTCAGGCAAGTTCCTGCTGTTATTCTGCAATCTTGACTCTGCCTTTTTCTTCTTTTTTTCTTGACATAATAATTCAGGCAAGAGACTGAAGAAAGTTATAGATTTATTCAGAGTTTAGAAAAGTGATAGTATGTCATGTGATAGTCTTCATTATTCATTGAAACAATGGGCATGTAGGTTAGGATATAGTAGAAGTTAGGTGATTTGAAAGCTGGTTGAATGTCCACACTCAAAGAGTCATCATTAATAGATTAATATCAGCAAAGAAGAAGGTAATAGCTAAATGGTAAATGAATCAAGGTGACCTAAGTTCAAATTCTGCTTGAAACACTTGTTAGTTTGACCCTCAGTTAGCCACTTAGCCTCTCTATGCTTCAGTTTTCTTAAAAGCAAAATAAAAATAATACTAGAAAATTCTTGGAAAGAGTGAAATAGCGACTTTAAAATATTTTGACAGCCTTAAAGCACTACATACATGTGAGTTATTATTGTTACTATTATTAATGCAGAGATAAAAGAGCTATCATTGATTCTGTACTGTTTAACATTGTAATAAACGACTTAGGTGATGACAGGCAGGGTGAGCTTGTTAAATTTCTGGAGTTCAAAATTGGAAGAAATATACTTGTAGATAATACACTGATTATCAGAATAAGCTTCATGAAGATCTCACAAATTTAGAATTATAGACCTAGTTTAATAAGCTAAAATTGAATTGGGGATAAATGTATATTTCTATATTTGGCTTTAGAAATTCAAATTCATAAGTACTGGCTGGGGATAAGTATGACTGAACAAGTGTTTGAATGAAAAAATATCTGGAGTTTCAGTAGTTTACAAATTACATATGATTCTATAGTGTTCTATGGCAATCAAAAATAACTAATACAATTCTAGGATATACTTAGAAAGGTTATATTACAAAATAAAGGCAGTAATAGTCCCACTATACCATTTAGTCATAAGACTGAATTTGAAGTATTTGGTTCACTTTGGGGTTCTATATTTCAATGAAGGATGAGTTGCTACCCTTACCTCAAATTTAATATGTGTTATTTGGGATCATAGCTGCATAAATCTAATTTGAGTTCCTGTTGTGTACACCATCAACATACTAGGACTACAAGTCATATGGTAAAATTTTAATTAGGGCATACAAATATAATGGGTTAGAAGAGGAGATCATTCATACAAAAATATTACAAAATCTCGAATTTTTCAATGGAAGACACCTCACCTAGGAAGATTTCTCATATTTCCATCTTCCAGCAACAAACTAGGCTCCAACCTGCTTCTTTTGCTCTATCCCTGAAAATGTGTTGCTTCCTGTGTCTTCACAGACTTGCAATTGCTATATCATGTTGAATTGCTGTGAACCACTGAAATGCTAGAACTGCCTTTAGCTGCTAGAACTTCCTTAAAGCAGTGTCATTTATCAAATTACCTCTGTTAAACAGATTTTCAGCTTTGCTGTATGCCTCCAAAGCCACTTCCAAACAGCACAAATAAATTCTCCAGGCAACTTATTTTTTTTTCTAACACATCCTCTTCTATTTCACTCATCCACACAATGGGAATTCCTTCAGGTCCAATTTATATTCATGTTGAGGCAAAGAAATTGTTTTCAACTCCCATGATGCTACCAGCAACTTGGATAAAATATATGCAAATAATTTTGAAAATTCAATAAGCATCAAGGAGATACTTAGTTTCACTGGGAGGATACCCACAGACATATTAACAGGCTAAAGATGTAGAGGTATATATGAGCAAGGGAAGGAAAATAAAAAAAATAACAATAACTAGTTAGGTTTTAAGACAGAAAACACTGGTCTGAGATGTAATGTTTTCCTTTCACTGGAAGTCATCAAACACAAACTAGAGGATCACTTATGGAAAATATTATACAAATCTTGGTAAGATGTGCATAGAAATAATCAATTGTGAAAGTCTTTTCTAAATGAGAATTTTGGGTTCTGTGACATAAACAAAAGATGACAGAGTGGGAATGGGAATCAGAGAACAGGATACTAAGTTCAAATCCCATAAATGCCTAGACTGATATATACAGAAGAGTAAAAGTGGGTTAATATTCTTTGCCCTATCCTGGTAGTTGAAAGGAATTCTTGTTTTCTGGGACAACACCATTTTACTGTGTGAGACTTAAGTTCAATCCCACAGTTAATGGGTTACAAAATGGTGGCTGATTTTGTATAAGCCTAGTCAACATCAATCACATCAAAACAATTAGAACTATTCCAAATAAATGGCATGACAACCACTATTTTCACAGGGGATAATTAGATAAATACCAGCAAGAAAGTCAGAAAGTATGTTGAACACATGGGTCTGTAAAGAAACAATCTTAGAATTTTGAAAAAATACTATACTGCAAGAGAGTGATAAAAAATACATGGGACTTGAAGTCAGGAGGATCTGAGTTTAGTTTATCATTTAATCACTTAGGACTTCACTTTCCTTTTCTGTAAAATGAATGGTTTGGATTAGATGAATTCTAATATTCTTTCTAGATCTAAATCATGGCCTTGTAAAATCCTCATAAACAGAGAATATGATCCCCATTAAAGAGAATAGAGTGACCTCAAGAACAATGAGAGTCCTATCTAAGATGAAAGGAAAAAATTAAGCTTTCAATTTGAAATCTTAATCAAAACTGAAAAGAAAAATTAAGGAAAGCTATAAAAGTTTAGTAAAGCAAAAGACACACTGAAAAATAAGACCCAGGAAACTAAAAATTTAAAATGATATAACAGTATTAATGTAAAGATGTAAGAATATTCCTTTCTAAACTGGACTCTCAACTTTCCCTACCTTGCTGCAGAAAACTTGTCAGTCTGGGAGTTCACCCCTAGAATTCACAGTATAAGTCCTCTCCCTCTGACTATATATCTCTTAAGGAAACTTAAAGAGGTCACCTAGACCTTCTAGAGGTAGAGTCAAGATGGCAGAGTAGAGAAAGCACTTAACCAAGCTCTCCCAATATTCTCCAAATAACTTCATAAA